>BSBK01011324.1:17500-297500 GCA_027943335.1 Chamaecyparis obtusa | reverse complement strand
TCAAAACAGGTATGCTGAATCTGTTCTTCACCCACATTTTTTCTTGTCCTTCATCCCAAGTAGTCTTCACTTCATTCATTGTCTCATGCAAAAAGTCCTTTTGCTTTTCACTTTGTTTACCCCTCCGGTCGGCAACTATAGCAACCGACTCTGACCACTACCGACCACCTCAGTGCCTCGGTAAGGTTCATCCTCTCCAAATTTCTCAATCAACTCAATATCATCTGCATCTCTCTTTGTCACAAATGTCACCATCTGTTTGTACGATCTCTGCCAGCAAAACCATATGTTTCTTAATATCAATAAACTCTTTACAGATATCATTCTCCTTCTCCTTCAAACTAGATTTAACAGGAATAGGTTCATCAACCTTATGCTCCTGAGGTTTGTCATAAGGACAACAACTAATAAATCCACATCCTTTAACTCCTGTCTCTTGTGAAGGTATCAGCTTATGTCAAGCTCCTTCATGCCTAGCCACATAGGTATTAGCATGACCATCAAACAAAATATTTCTGTCAAACTGCCAGGGTCTTTTGAGCAACAGATGACAAGCATCCATAGGTAATACATCACACAATATCTCATCATGGTAAGATCTAATTTGAAACTTAACCAAGCATTGTTCTTCAACTCTAACCTTAGAAACATCTTGTATCCAACTAATTTGATAAGGATTGGGATGTTTCCTTCTTTCCAAATTCAACTTACTAACCATTTCATTTGAAATAAAGTTTTCAGAACTACCACCATCAACTATGACATTACATACCTTATCCTTGCACTTGCATCCAATCCTAAACAAATTCCTTCTTTACACTAGTTCAGGAACATATGCAACTAATCTCCTAGTGACAAGACATTCACCTTTCTTAGGAACATTCTCAATGTCTTCTTCAGCATCTAATGCAACTCTTTTCTTAGGACACTGCCAACTTCTATGACCAGCTTCACCACAGTTATAACAAGTGCCAGTGAACTCATTCTTCCACCTTCCTCTTTGTCCAACATTCTTAGTAACTTTACCACTGCTAGATCCCACATCAGGCTTAGGATTCTCTATCACATTACTCTCAGCAACTATCTCACTAGTTTTCCCACCTCGGTTCCTACTATTCTATTTTCCTTCATACTTCCTATTCAGCTTCTCTTCAATATTTAATGCCATCTAATAAGCATCACTGATTGTTGTCATCCGCACAGTGAGTAACTCTTCCTAAATACTAGGTCTCAAACCATAGACATACCTAGCAACCTTCTCTTTATCAGCTTCAGAATGACCAGTCCTAATTAGGATTCTATAAAACTCCTCGGTATACTCCTATACCAATTTGTTAGTCTGCTTCAAAGCTTGCATCTTCTTAAACATGTCCAATTCATCATCCACCGGAATGAATTGCTTCTTCAACTTATCCACCATTCAGCTCCACTTAGTGATCTTTTCTTTCCCTCTTCTACCTCTTTCCAATTGAACTTCTCTCCACCAAATATTTGCATGACCCTTCAACTTAGTCTTTGCAAATCTAACCCTATCAGGATCTTATATTTCTTCATACTCAAATTATTCATCAATCTCATTGATCCAATCAATCAATTCTTCAGGCCTAAAGCTTCCAGCAAATGCAGAAACTTCAATCTTAAGTCTCTTCCCAATCTTAGACATAGCTTTCAGAATTTGATTCTCCTCAGAATCTCTAGCTTCTTCAACAACTTCTTCAAAATGATCTTCCTCAGATTCATCATCACTATCCTCTTTCAAGGTAGTCTTCTTCTTTCTCAATTCCTCTTATAGGTCTTGCACTTATTTCTGCAAAACCCTAAAATCATCAAGACATAATTCTCCAGTAGCTTCTTCTTCCTCAGGGATCTCACGATTTCTCCTTGGAGGCATCTTCAAATCAAGATCTAGATATACAAGATCCACTCGACTCTAACAGGAACATAATTTTCTCAAACAAGAACAAACTTCACTCTAATACCACTTAATGTAGTCAAGCTCGATGGATCTAATTGAGGACTAACCAACCTTGCAACCAAACCAATATGCAGCGAAAATACATAATAACAACAACAGATCTGCAATGAAACATAAGTCTTTATTCATGAAAGCACTGATTACATGCAATGTGCCGAGCTGTAAGGCCTTCCTAGTTATGGCCAATTACAATGCAAGTAACAATCTACAAGATCTCACAAGATCCAGATTGTTTCCCCAACATCAGCATCTAGCTAGTCTAGGTCTGCAACATGCAGTACACTGGTAGGCACCCAGGAAAGATCTAAACTTGTACTCCAACTTCCAAGCAATCTTCATGCTCCTAAGCTCGCAGGCTACTAATTTTCCTTCCAACAATCTGTTGCCCCTAAAAAACTACTCAAGCATCCTATAAATACTTATTCCCAGCCACAAGTCGGCTGATGAAATAATAAATTTCTATAAACAAATATTAAATGTTAAAACATCAGTCGACTCTCACATAGCCTTACAAAATGAATAAACTCTCAAAGATGGCCCCAAACAGTCATCAGATTCACATAGAAGAATGCAACATGCTAGATCTAGGTCCCCACACGTCCAACAGTCAATCCATAACATGAGGAGCGTGACCCAAATTAAATGCACCAATCGGCCAAGCTGATCTATCCAAACAATTTAGTCAATAAGCAAGAACACTGAGCAACAGAAGAAATAATCGAGCACCAGTCGACCGACCATGCCAGGCATGACCGAGGAACCTAATTATTGTTGAGTGCCAGTGAACTGATGCCTTTAGTCACTGGGTGATCTTCAAAGACCAAGCACTTCGATAACCACATAAACCGAGCAATCAGTCTCCCAAACCAAGCAAGAACTCCACCAAACCATGATCAAAACTAACAATCTACCTTCAAAGACAAACATATTTTTGGTTGATATAGGATTGCCAAGAATCCTAGGATGCTCCTGCATCTCTCTCTCTCTCTCTCTCTCTCTCTCTCTACATGCCCCCTAATTACCCTCTTCTTCACTCTCTCCCCTCCCTAATTGATGAGCTTAAGGGGCTTTCTAATGAATGGTTTACAAGGCACACCACTTTCTGAAGGTTTTACAAATGGGGTTGCAAGTAGAGTCGGATTAACCATGGCAAGAAGTTTGTAGCTAAGCACACTTGAGCTGTAGTAGTACTTGGATGGGTGACCTCTTCATAATTTTCAATGCTTCACCTCTATGAGCATCACCTAGATGCAATGAGAACTACGTGTTCCATTAATTCTCATAAGAGATGGGTTCTTGTGAACTTATACTCATGAAACATGGGTCAATGAGTTTGACTAAAAAAAAATACACAATTAAATCCTGCTAGCAATATCACAATTTGAATTGCTATGAAAAAAATTCCCTAATTATCAATTGATGAGCTTAAGGAGATTTCTAATGAAATTTTCGTAAGGCACAACACTTGTTGAAGGTTTGCAAATAGGTTGCAAGAAGTGTGGGATTTACCATGGATTGAACTCTATAGTTAAGCATAGTTGAGTTAGTAGTACTAGGATGGGTGACCTCTCGAGAAGTCCCGATGCTTCACCTCTGCAAGCATCACCTAGAAAGATTAAAGGACAATTTCACTCTAATGAAAGCATAAGTTTTTTCATTACAAAAGTAGAGTATTTGTTATGTGTTTTATTGGCATGTACTTAAGATAATTTCTATGGGAGAAAAATAATATCAAGATAGAAGATATATTCCTTAAAATTTAAATTTAAATTGCACATTCATTTATTAAATTTAAAAAGCTAAAAATTGAACAAATGATTTTGCTTCATGACTTACACTTCAACCTAGTTTTAGGATCCCAATTGTATCCCACAACTCAAGACCTAAAATTATCGAACTTTAGCTATTGAGGCTAATGAGACAAGAATTATAGTCAAACTTGTACGCAAGTAAGGACCAATCAACATAAATGGTACACTTGTTTTTCTCTTTAAAGGCTACAAAAGCTGATTTTAGAGGTCACTAATGAATTAAATATACAAAAAACAACATAGTGGGCCTCTAAATTGTTGAAATGAGGATTACTCTATTTTCTTTAATTAAGTTTACTTAGGATGGCTGAGCTGCCATGTGCCAAAATAATTTAATTTTAGTTATCTTATGTCATCATAATTTATTACACTGTGCATTTATAATTTGTAGTACAGTAGTTGTTCTAGATTGACCTGTGCAACTGATCACACTTTAGCATAGTAGATATAAGCGATAGGTTTTAACAATCAAAATTGATACCAAAATAAAAGGCCACTAACCTTATTATCTCAAAAATTAGATTAAGAACTCATTCAATAAATCATAAAATTAATAATTAAGATAATATCTTCATGAATTAATATTAGTAAAATATAATTTAGAGTTCTAGTGCTTAATCTAGCTAATAGCATGCATACATGTAGTTTACATATTGAAATTGCATGACTACAATGATGGTCCTTGTACCATGAGAATGCTAATTAAAATAAGAACTATAAATTACTATAGTAAAATGGTAGATAATTTCCCTTTCTCACTACAAACCATGTGACCATCTACAAGCTGACGACATGAACAAGACCTCAATACTTTACCACTTAACCATGAAGCAATTATGCTTCCTCAAAGTTATTCATGACATGAAGAATTTCCAACCCCACATGAAGATCCTAGCTATGTTGAAATGATGGCAAGATGAAAACATTGGTGCAACTTGACACATCTATATGTACATCTAATATACATGATAATGCAATGTCCTATTATTTGGATATGGAAAAGAATCATATTAAGATTTTTTCTAGGAATTTAATCAATTTCAATTAATAATGCTTTGGCCAAAGCATTTTAAAATAACATATTTATTCAAAAATAACATCATCTATCTCTATTTAACCATATCCAATACCCCTTTCAAAAACATACCTTAATATTCATAAAATGCTCACAATCACACATATGTCCACGAAACTAAGATAATGCATCATTTTCTACATTGAGTTCATGTTGTGAATATTATATACATGTTTCACTAAATAATTGTTTAATGCAATAAAATTATATTTTTGCTACATAATTGTTATGAATATTCATGACAATGATATGATTTATTGAATGCCTATTATGATTATACATTGTAAAATTACATTTTACTACATCATTGCTTATAATATAAGAGAAAATGATATAATGAAAGTTCTAGTTGACAAGAATGATAATAAAATATAGAAGGTATAGTGCCTGCATAAATATGAGAGAGAGAGAGAGAGAGAGGATTTATTGAATGCCAATTATGATTATGCATTGTAAAATTATATTTTACTACATCATTGCTTATAATATAAGAGATAATGATATAATGAAAGTTCTAGTTCACAAGAATGATAATAAAATATAGAAGGTATAGTGCATGCATAAATATGAGAGAGAGAGAGAGAGAGAGAGAGAGAGAGAGAGAGAGAGAGAGAGAGAGAGAGAGAGAGAGAGAGAGAGAGAGAGAGAGAGAGAGAGAGAGAGATCATTAACCTTATGTACCCTACATCTTGCACCCTAAACTATGTGTAGAGAGGGATATGTAGAGATAGAGAGGTTACGGGAGAGAAAAAAGGATGAGAGACGAAAGGGGAAGGGGTCTAGAGAGGTCTAGAGGGAGGAAGAGAACTAGAGAGGGGGCAAATAAAGAGGCATGAATTGTAGAGGGAAAGACAAGCATGAGAGAACCAAATGGAAAAATAGGGAGGTGAGATACATTATGGGGAACAAAAAGAGATAGATAATGATATATAGTTAGAGAAAAGGATACTTCATCCTAAAATATACAATATAATGCATATAGGTGAATCACATTTTTTAACCTTGCACAGTGTACTCTTATCATTAAGATAAAGCATACAATCACATCATCAAAAATATTTGGAAATAGAATTTAAGAGTCTACTAATAAGAGGGTATAAGATCTTACCAAATTGATGAAAAAGATCTTTAATTTATATAAGGATACATGAAATGAGAAAAAAGAGAACATCTTGCCAACTATGAACTAAATTTGTGTAGGTTGCAAAACATGTATAGTTTAACCTAAAACTTCATATCTTAAAAATAATAATGTTGAGGTGTACATGCCTCTTTTACCTGAAAATGATTGTTTTGATATCTAACTTTTAATTTGAGATAACATCAAATACGATTAGGGTTTATCATTTAGGATTACAATTTAGCGTTTAGGATTAGGATTAGCAATATGGTTTAGTGATTAGGATTTATCAAATAGGGTTACAATTAGGGTTTAGTATTTACTATTAGGGTTAGTATTTAGGATTTACTATTATAATTAGCATTAGGGTTGGGGTATGGGTTTACATCATGGTTAGTATTATAGTTACTTAGTAAGGGTTTATATTAGCACTAGAGTTGGGATTAGAGTTTATCATTTAGGATTAGGGTTTAGCATTTACGATATAACATTAAGGATTAGGGTTTACCATTTAGGATTGTGGTTTAGGGTTTAGCACTTAAAATTAAGGTTTAGGAAGTAGAATTAGGGTTAAGGTTTAACATTTAGGATTTAGTTTTGTGGTTAATATTAGGGTGTAGGTGTGGATTTACATCATAGTTAGCATTATGGTTAGGACTAGGGTTTGTATTTTGGTGAGGATTTAGGGTTAGAGTTAGGATCTTAAAGTTTAGAATTTAGGACTAGGGTTTAGTATTTAGGATTATACTTTAGCATTTATGATTATGAATAGGATTAAGGTTTACCATTTAGGATTAGGGTTTACCATTTAAGATTATGGTTTAGGTTATGGTTTAGGATTTAGAATTTAGCATTTAGAAATAGGATTGGGATTAAAGGATTTATCAATCAGGGTTAGGATTAGGGTTTAGCATTTATGATTTAGGATTATGGTTAGTCCATGAGGTTTACATAATGGTTAGTATTAGCATTTGCATTAGGGGTGGGATTAGGTTCAGGGTTTAGTAATTAAGATTAGGGTTTACTATTTTGGATTATAGTTTAGATTTGGATTTAAGGTTTAAGGTTTAGTAATTAGGATTAGGGTTAATATTAGTGCTTATCTATTAAAGGATTGGGATTAGGGTTTATTATTTGGGATTTAAGGTTATGATAATGATTAGTGTTAGGGTACGAGTTTACATCATAAGTAGTATTATTGTTAGGGTTATGATTTAGGGTTGGGGTTAGGATTAGGGTTTAGAATCTAGGATTAAGGTTGAGAAATTAGATTTAGGATTAATTTTTAGCATATACAATTATGGTTACAACTATTAGTTTAGGGTTATAATTAGGGTTTAGTATTTAGGATTGGGGTTTACCATTTTTAATTAGGGTTTAACATTTAGGGTTATCGTTTAGGTTAGGTTTTAGATCCATACATTTAGGTGGTTATATTATCTCTCACATGATACATATATGAGCTAAGTAAAATTATAACATGGATTCAAGTAGCCTTGTCTTCTTATCTGCATAACTAGGTCCATATTTCAATTTCTCAATTATATTTGTTCTTTAAGTGATACGAGTGCTTGTATTTTATAGTGACTTAAGAGAAGGATGGGAAGGAATTATTTTAAAAGGAGATAATGAAAATTTTATCACCTCAATTGAATTATATATAATGATGGAGAAAGATTAATGAATTTAGTTGACTAAAGTGGACCTATTGTAAAAATAATGCTTCAAATACTAGCCTTACCCCTTGTTTAATAGCCAATATTATCATATGAACCTACTTAAGGGATTCATACGTGTTATCTATTAGAGGCATAATTTGAATCTTTATTTTATACCTCTTATATGTTGTAGGAGGGTAACTCTTTTTGCTCTCTTCTTTTATTTTATTTTCCCATTTATCTTTATAATGGTGTAACCATCTAATAGAATATTTCCTACCTTTTAATTTATGATCTTCACTTCACTTTTTTTTTGTTAGTGTCCAATTGATCAATAGAAGAGGTATGCTATCTTTATTTATCTACCATTAAAGCAAAGGTTAGGCTTCACAACCTTCCTTTTTAGGAAACCAAGGTATGTGCATTGAAAAGAAAACTACTTTATCCATTTTATTTTACTATAAGGATGTGATATGATTTCATTAGAGATATGAAGTTATGGGTTGAATTATGCATTAAAATTTTGAACATGTAGAAGCACAATTCATGGAAATTAAGATGTATTTTTCTACTCATTACATGTTATCTCAAATTAATTATTAGATTTCATAACCTTCCTCTTCCTGTAATAGAGGTAGGTGCACCCAAAAATAGTGTATTCCTCAGTTTATTTCACTCTAGAGTTGTGATAAGGTTTCATTGTAAATATAAAGTTATATATTGAATCACACATAACATTTTTAAACCTTCAAAAGCTTTGTTTTTGGTTTGTTAGATAAAAATTTTCTACTATTTTCTCCAGATGTCCACTTGAAACCCTAACTCTAACCAAAACACTTACCCTAATCCTAATCAAAACCATAATCCTAAAACATAACCATAAAGCCTATCCCTAATCCTAAACCCTAATCTTAAAGCCTAATTGATGTAGTGGCATCCTAGCTTATTGCTCGGTGCCTGAAGGTTTTGGCAGTCTCGATAACTGTCTAGTGGAGTTCGGTTACTTGGCTAGTGATTTCGGTAGAAGAATGGAGTTTCTTGGTCTTGGTGGTGATCCTCAGTTGGAAGTTCTGGTGGATCTCAATTGATTTTGGTCACTCAGTAACTTGGTGTTTTGTTACTCGGTGCTCGATTACCGACGGGGTCTCGGTGTTTATGTCTATTGCTTGATCGCTAAAGTGGCTCGGTTGCTAGAGGACTCGATCGCTGAAGAGAGCTTAGTCATTAAAGGAGAATCGACATTTCTAGTGCTTAGTAATGCTTGTGGAGCTCGATTGGTATGTTTGCTTGATGTATTTCCTAGCACTCAATAGTTTGGATAACCGAAAGTTGTTCTTGGTGAATCAGCTTGGCCAACTGGTGCATTTAATTTGGGTCGCATTCCTCAAGTTATGGATTGACCATTGGACATGTGGGGACCTAGATCTGGCATGTTGCATTCTCCTATGTGTATTTGGAGGCTGACTTGGAGAATTTATTTATGGTAAGGCTATTTGAGAGCCGACCATGTTTTGGCATTTAATATTTGTTTGTAGGAGTTAATTATTTCATCCAGCCAACTTGTGGCTTTGGATTAGTATTTAAGGGGTACTTGGGTAGTTGTTTAGGAGGTAGATTTGTGAGAGTAGATCTAGTGGTAGAAGTGTAGCAGAGTTAGTAGCTTGTGAGCTTAGGAACAAGAAGATTGCTTGGTGGGTGGCGAGCACAAGTTTAGATCTTTCTTGGAGTTCCTACCTATGTCATGTTGTGTTGCAGACCTAGGCTAGCTAAGGAGAAGTGTGTTGGATCCTGTGTGATCTTATAGAACTATTTCTTGCATTGTAATTGGCTGTAAT
This sequence comes from Chamaecyparis obtusa, assembly GCA_027943335.1. Classification (NCBI taxonomy): domain Eukaryota; kingdom Viridiplantae; phylum Streptophyta; class Pinopsida; order Cupressales; family Cupressaceae; genus Chamaecyparis; species Chamaecyparis obtusa. The sequence goes on along the minus strand of BSBK01011324.1, from coordinate 288,026 downwards.
CAAGAAGGCCTTATAGCCTGACACATTGCATGTAATCAGTTAGTTGATGAATAAATATATATGTTTCTTTCAAATCTTGTTTGGTTGTTGTGTTATTCTGCTGTGTTGGTGTTTGGTTGCAAGGTTAGATAGTCCTTAACTAGATTCTTCATCCTTGATTACATCAGGTGGTATCAAAGCTGAGTTGATCTTGTTTGGAGAAAGGTTGGTGAAGAGATTGTGTGCAATCTAAGTTGCAGATCCGTGACACTGAACTTGTGAAATCTTGCCCTAGTTGTTCATGCGAGGTGGCATGTTGCGATCTGACTTGCATACAACTTGGAGGTTGTCACAATGTGGTCGATGTTGGGTTTTTTTGCAGAGGGTTTTTGAAGATCTTTGGAGATGTCTCTAAGAGGATTGAACCCTGGTGCGATTGCAGATCTCTGTGATGTTGTGGAGATGAAGATTTTTTAGAGGTTTGGTTGATTAGAAGCATAATTGCTGAACCAAGTTAAGAACTAATGGAGTTGATAAAAAACAACCCACAGCTCCCAAGAACACCTGCATGCAAACACCTGTAATAGAAAGAGAGAGAAGCAAACAGCTATGGAGGCCTAAACACATTGATCCACGAGAGAGGAGAAATCCTTGATGTGCAAAAACAAAAGTTGCAATCAATAATGAAATTTCAGAAAAGGTTACAAAACAAGAGGAGATCAATCCTTATGAAAGGAGATCAAAAACCCTAAAAAGGGAAAACCCAAGGTTGCATGATAATAATTAATAAAGATAATTAATTATTATATTCCTAAAGTTTAGCTTAAGTAGAAAGAGGTAATAAGTGACTAAATAATTAAATCAATATGATTCAATTAATCAATAAACACTTTATTACTCTAACACCCCCTCTTAAGATAAACCTTGGGAGAAGCTAAAAACCTAGAAAGAACAACTGAAAGCAAATGGGTCCTCGCAACAAAGGCCTGATCAAGTACCCAAGTACAAAAGAGAGTCTCTACAAAGTGGAGAAATAGAGAAAAGCACATGGGAAAAACTCTACTCCAAAAGGAGACAAAGACTAGTCTGAAGGACTGAAGAAGCCTCCAAAACTAGGAATGTTCCAGAAAATAGGAACAAAGATGAACATGTACAACATCACTGAAGCATGAAACTGCAAACTCTGTCGAGAAGAAACTGATGATTTGAAGATCCTCCACAAAAATATGACCAGGTAGAGAAGACTGTAATCTGCATGAGTTCCCTCAAATGACACTACTCGAATCAAGAGGCAAACAAAGGAAAACACCTGAACTTGAAGATATAGATGACATAAACACCAAAAGCTTGAAGAGCTGATCAATCAAAGCTGGAAGAGTGCATCCAAAAATAGGAAAGAAAAGAGTGTCCATATGGTAAATGATCCATCTCACCGGAATGCATAGGTACCCAGCCACTACAACCGCCTAGTATATAGGATCAAATATTGAATACATAGCTCACACTATCGAACCAAGGAAGTAGTAGAACCAACAGTAGAAACCCCCCATATTGCTGACAAGGGAGTAATGACAGGTACACTGAAATGATCATCCAATATGAACTACATGATGAAGAAGAATTTGGAACATCAAATGTGCAAAGAGAGTACAAACACAAATAAAGATACATGAGGCTAATGTTGTTGGAGGAACACTCACATGACAAAAGAAGATGGCAAACAAAGGCAAACATCAAATCCCCCTGGCACTTTATAATGGAGTGCAAGTACAAATAGCATGAACATGTGCAAGATCCCATCAAAGCAATAGAATGGCACTTTATCTCAATGCATGTGCATAAAAGAATGCTACAAAAGTGAAGTATACACTACTCAAAGAAGATGAAAGGCTGCTGAAACAAAAGAACAACCTAAGATGAGCCATCCCTCAAAGGGAAGAGATCCTAGGACCTGAAACAACCAAGGTATCCACTAGACTGCAAAAAAGAAAGAATTTGAATAAAATAAACCTAGAGAAAAATCTAGAAAAATGACTCAAAGCACTGAAAATCTCTCTGAACAAGCTTTCCAACGATATATCGTTTTCCTAAAACGGAGTCTGGATGTGCAAGATAGAGCTCCCAAAGTGTAGAACTAAAGATCTGGCTTTGACAAAGAAAAACACCATCAGAAAAATATAACCTCTAGATTTGGAAATAGCTCAGAATCAGCTTTTCGACAATATCTTGTTTGCCAAATTTTGACACCGTATGCTCAAGATATGAGCAAAACACCAATAGCTGCGCTAGAGGGCCCAAAGAAGGTGTTTGCAAGGATCTGAGGATGGGTGACATCAGAAAAAGGACAAAAAACCACATGAAACCATTAGATCTAATAAAATCTCAAAAAGAGCTTTCCAACAATATCTTGTTTGCCGAAAACAGAGCCCGGATGCAAGAGAAACGGATCCCGGAAGGCAAGAGGTCTGAAACACCACAATCGTAGAGAACATTTGACTTTGACAGTAAAAAAGAGCATCAAAATGGCAAAATCACAAAACCATACCAAAAAATTCAAATCGGGCTCGAAACTAGCTTTTTGATAATATATCGCATGCCCAATTACGATCCCAGATGATCGAGATATTCGCAAAAATGCCCAGGTACCTCCAAAAAGCTTCAAAAAAGAGGCAAAAAGGTGCTGACATCATCAATTTGCGAGGTTAAAAATGACGGCCAATTGGCCATCATAGGGCAAAACGTTGGGGGCTTAAAAGTTTGGCCCTGGTCATGTGGGTGACTAGGGGGCTAGACTAGTGGAGCGCGGTAGAGTTGGGCACAGGCGAAGCTGAGCATGGAGCAGCGCAGGTGGCGGAGTAGCGCGGGTGGAGCCAGGCGCGGGTGGTGGGAGCAGCGCTGGTGGCATGAGTGCCTGCGATGACCGGTGGCCGTGGGGTGTGGCGGCGTTGGCGGCTCTGTGAAGGCCACGGGGTGGCACCCGGGTGGCCACCCCTCCAAACTTTTTTTAAATTTTTTTTTAACAATTGTACAACTTTGATCTGCGTGCCAAGCCATACGGCCTAGGAGGCTAAATTTTTTTTGCCTATGAAGTGAACTTGTCCAAAATCGACAAGCTTTATATGGATTTTGACTATCTCGAGCCTTTCGGATGTAATTGTGAGGTCCATTTGGGCCAGAATTGCTCTAAAAATAGTGATCACCTTGGGATCCGTGCTGGGGCCTAATGCAAATTTTTTTCTCACAGATCCAACTTTGTTCAAATTAGATAAATTTTATATGGATATTGGGGTTCTTGGATGCTCTAAATGCAACCATGAGGTCCGTTTGAAGCCAAGATGACCAAAAAATAGGTCCCCCCAAATCTAATAGGAAACCCTCTCTAAAAATGCAGATCTGACAAACATGACTAAATCTCTCAAGAAGAGGACAGGGGCAAGCAGATCTAAAGCTCTAATACCATGATAGAGTTGATGAAAAACAACCCACAGCTCCTAACAACACCTACATGCAAACACCTATCACAGAAAGAGAGAGAAGCAAATAGCTATGGAGGCCTGAACGCATTGATCCACGAGAGAGGAGAAATCCTTGATGTGCAAAAACAAAAGTTGCAATCAATAATGAAATGTCAGAAAAGGTTACAAAACAAGAGGAGATCAATCCTTATGAAAGGAGATCATAAACCCTAAAAAGGGAAAACCCTAGGTTGCATGATAATAATTAATAAAGATAATTAATTATTATATGCCTAAAGTTTAGCTTAAGTAGAAAGAGGTAATAAGTGACTGAATAATTAAATCAATATGATTCAATTAATTAGTAAACACTTTATTACTCTAACAAGAACCTTGCGAAGGAAAGTGTTGTTGAGCTTCGTAGAGCTTACTAGAGTTGGAGCATGCTGATCCAGAGGAAAATTGTCTAGCTTGTTAGAAGACTGGTCTGAGAGAGAAGACATGTGGAAACATGTGAAATTGGTTTTGATGGTCAGTTGGTGGAGTCTACCATGAAACCTGCAGAGCAACTTGTGGTTGTTGCTGAGTTACCTGTGCTTAGCGATGAAGTTATTGACTTTGTTGAGGCTAGTAAGGAGATTGGTTTTCATGTTCAGTCGGTTGTGCCTGACATGGAAATTGCAGAGCATTTGGTTGTGCTTGATCAAACTGATGTTGCTGAAGAGTTACCTTTTATTGAACACCTTCATGATGTTGGTGTTGCCAAATTGTTTTTGTTTGGTGTAGTGGTGCTGATGTTGTTTGTTGGTTATAGATTGGATTCACTAGTTGACAGTGATAAGTCTGGTGATGAGATTCTGAGATGGGATGCAGACTTAATATGCAGTGGTGGGTTGATGGTTTAATTTTGATGAAGGGTTCTCCCCTTAATACCACAAACACATAATAGAAACAGAGAAACAACAACAATATGCAAGAACAAAAAATGGGCTTCTTATTATCTCCACAAATGTGGAATTACAAACTTTCAGAATTACAATATGCAAAGCCACATGGGCATTCCCTTACAATATTCTATAGGACAAAGCCTCGAATCAATACCCAGATCTACTACCCATAACTGCCCTAGACAACACTACGGGCCTTCTTTATATAGGCATTTTCCATTGCCTGAGAAGGTTCCAGAAATTTAGCCCTTAAGGCCGACCAAACATAGAATTAATTTATTTTTCAATTTATTACATCAAAGTCAGCTCAAAATAACTTTTGAAACTCGAACAAAATTTTTGAAGGAAAATTATTTTCCACCATTTCAGGTGGCCTGACTTCCGGAGACCATAAGTCATACTAGTTGACCTGATTGACTATTATAACCCCATTTCAGAAAGGCCATGAAGTGCTCTACAGGCTTGATTGGCGCAAGTGCCTATCACCCAAATTTTTGACCTTGTCCGGGGCCTCTAAAGCCTTCAAAACTGAGTTCAAAGTTTTTGTACCCTGCTACCAATACCAAAAATCTTCAATATCTTAAAAAGTAGACCTGATCTAGCCATGAAACTTTACTCACAGGCTAATATAACTGAGATGAACCTCCACATGTAAAATCATAACATTCTGAGATCGTATGACCAACTTACTAAAAATAGCAAGTTTCCATAAATAACAGCTTTGCACAAGATAGCCCTTATTGAATATAAAAATAGAAATATTTTTGGGTGATGCAAGATTGCTCTTACACCTAGGATGCTCTTGCATCAAACACCTGGGGTAATTTGAGAAGTGACCCCGTCACGTCTCAGGTGTGTAGAGGAAAATCAAGGTGATTAACCTCCTCCTTTATCAGCTATGGTAAATCTTCAATAGGTCATCCTTTCCACTTGACCAAATATTCTTCATATGTCCTGTTCCTTGTGCTTCTGCCAACACGACTATCCAGTATATCCTCAATCTCTTTGGTATCTGAACTAGTTGTTGGAATACTCCACTGTGTTGTTGTGATCTCATCTTCAACACCTCCCTCATGATACTCTATCAGATCTGAAATGTTAAACACTAGTGAAATATTCAGCTCAGTAGGCAATTCTACTTCATATGCATTTCCTGAATCATGCTTCTTTAATATTTTACATGGCCCAAATTTCTTCATTTTCAATTTGTTATATGTACCAACTGGAAATCGCTCTTTCTGCAAATGAACCATGACTTCATCTCCAACTTAAAATTTCTTATGCCTCCTTTTCTCATCTTCCTTAGCCTTATACTGTGCATTCATCTCAATAATGTGCTTCCTCACCTCCTCATGGATGTTCTTCAAATGTTCTGCAAAATCCTCAGCTTCAACACTACTTATTTCTCCTTAATCTATCCTTCTCAACTTAGACGCATTTCTGGGACTATTTCCATATACAATCTAGAATGGTGATTTACTAGTACTCCTGTTGACAAAATTATTGTACGCAAATTCTGCCAGTGGTAAAATCAAATCCCATCCTATCAGCTTATCTCCAACCAAACATCTCAGTGAATTTCCCAAACTCCTATTCACCACCTCCGTTTTTCCATTAGTCTGTGGATGATGTGATGAACTGAATTTCAAATCTATCTTCAGCTTCTTCCACAATGTTCGCCAGAAATAGCCTACAAACTTGGTGTCTCGATCTAAAACTATGGTCTTTGGCAAACCATGTAGTCTCACTACTTCTTTGAAAAACAATTCTACTATATGAACAACATCATTAGTCTTCTTGTAGGGAATGAAATGTGCCATCTTCAAAAATCTATCAACCACCACAAAAATTAAATCATGTCCCCGCTGAGTCCTCGGTAATCTAAGAACAAAGTCCATATTGATATCCTCCAAAGGCTTCTCTAGTACAGGTAATGGCTAATATAACCCTGTATTCTGCTTCACTCCTTTCGCCATCTGACATACTCTGCAACTCTGTACAAACTTCTTGACATCTTGCTGCAACTATGGTCAATAATAATTCTCACTAACCAAAACAAGGGTTTTATCATGACCAAAATGTCCAGCCAATCCTCTGTTATGCTTCTCCTTGATGAGATTCTCCCTCATAGAGCTTCTTAGAATGCACAACTGACTCCCTCTGAATAGCATATCATCCTAAATGATGAAATCTATCCACTACGTTCTATCTAGAGTAACAGGTTCTTTACAAGCTTTCCAAGCTTCACCAAAATCAGGATCCTTTGGATACAAATTCTTGAGTTCTTTGAATCCAACCAGCTCAATCTGCATCTCGGTCAGCAATAGTTGCCTTCTGCTAAGCGCATCTGCAACCCTATTAGACTTTCCACTTCTGTGTTTCAAAACAAATGTATAACTCTACAAAAACTCAACCCATTTCAAATGCCTTTGATTCAACTTTCCTTGACTATTCAAATATTGAAAAGCTTGATGATTAGTATACAAAACAAACTCCTTAGGAAGCAGATAGTGTCTCCACTTCTTCAATGCCTGAACTATAGCATAAAATTTTTGATCATAAACATAATATTTTCTCTTGGCATCATTTAACTTCTCACTGAAATAAGCAATAGGTTTACCTTCTTGGCTCATAACAGCTCCTATTGCAATACCACTAGCATCACAATCTACTTGAAACACCTTATTAAAATTAGGAAGTGCTAAAATAGGTTATTTTGTAACCTTTTGTTTCAACAGTTTAAAACTCTTATATGCTCCATTAGTCCACTTGAACTCTTTTCTATCCCCTCTCATTGTTTCAGTCAAGGGTCCACAAATACTACTAAAATTTTTGATAAACTTTTTATAAAAGCTATCCAAACCATGAAAAGACCTTACCTTAGTAGAACTCCTTGGAGTAGGCCATTCAAGGATAGCTTGTACCTTCTCTGGGTCTATTTTTAGACCTTCTGCTGAAACTACAAATCCCAAATACACTAACTCTTTCTTCACAAAACTGCACTTCTTCAAATTAATCAATAATTTCTCATCTCTTAACTTCTCAAACACCATACGAATATGCATCATATGCTCTTCCAATGTCTTACTAAAGATCAAAATATCATCTAGGTACACAATGACAAACTTACCCATAAATTCTTTCAGAACCTCATTCATGAGCCGCATGAAAGTGCTCAGTGCATTGGTTAGCCCAAAAGGCATGACTAACCACTCATATAGTCCTTCCTTTATCTTAAAGGTAGTCTTCCATTCATCTCCTTCTCTGATCTAAATCTGGTGATATCCACTTTTTAGATATATCTTTGACAAATATACGGCTCCACTCAAACAATCCATAATATCATCCATTCGTGGCAATGGAAACCTATACTTGATTATGATCTTGTTTATTGCTCTGAAATCTGTACACATCCTCCATTCTCTATTCTTCTTTGGTGCTAATACTACTGGTACAACACATGGACTTAGGCTCTCTCGAATCAATCCCTTTTGTAACAACTCATGTACTTGTCTGTTCAACTCTTCACTTTCTGCTAGTGTCATTCTGTGTGCTGCCTTGTTTGACAAATTGGCTCTTGGAATCAAATCCACCTGATGACTGATCTTCCTTACTGGTGGTAATCCATCAAGTACATTATCAGATACAGTATCCTAAAACTCATTCAACAAATCTACTTCCTCTTTACCAGCTTTTGGAATTAAAGCAAAACACACATGCTCATGCCTCATACCATCTAGGAATTTTCTTCCATCAACAAAAGTTATTCTCGCACTGCCACATACCTTTTCTTTAGTTTCCTTCGATGGCTTTAGATTATGTCTCACTCCATCCTTTGTCAGGGAATAGGTATTCACACAACCATCATGTACAACACATTTATGAAACTGTCATGGCCTACCCAACAACATTTGACATGCATCCATAGGTATGATATCACATAGTACCTCTTCATGGTACCTGCCAATCTTGAACTTTACTAGGCACTATTCACTGACCATGACCTTGTGGTCATCCTGCACCCACGCAATCCGATATGGATGTGGGTGTTTCTGTCTCTTGAGCTTCAACTTTGTCACCATCTCTTCTGACACCAAATTGTCAGTGCTTCCACTATCAATAATCACATCACAACATTTACCCTCACACTTGCATCTAGTGTGAAACAAGCTCCTCCTTTGGTCAGGTTCATTCTCACCACTCAACAGGACTCTTCTATTAATCAACATTTCTCCTCTTTCAGTATCTTCAAAATTTGATGATTTGGCATCTTCATCTACATGTGCGACTCTGGCTTGGTCTTAATTCCTCCTATCTATCCTTCCTTGGCATTGAGGACATTCAAATGCCCTATGACCTTCTTCTCCATAGTGAAAACATGTTCCACGGAAGCCTCCTCTTCCTGAACCTTGTCCTCTTCCTCTTCCTCTCTGATCTCTATTGTTCTAATATTGGAAATGATTGGAATTGTTTCCTCTTTGATTTTGACTGCTATTGGCCTCATCCTTCTTTTTCAGATCTTCATTTCGGCCTCCATATGACTGTCCACCAAATCGTCCATCGCAACCTTTTCCATTTTGTCTGCTCTCAAACTTCTTGTTTAGTTTTTCCTCTACTTTTAGGGCAAACTGGTATGCCTCTTCAATATTGTTCATTTAAACTAGATTCAGCTCTTCTTGAATGCTCGGCCTCAACCCATTAAGGTAATGGGCAACTTTCTCCTTATCCACTTTTGCATGGTCTGTTCTGATGAGGATTCGATAGAACTCCTCTATATACTCTTGAATAGATCTTCCTGCTTTCTTCAAACTTTGCATCTTCTTTAGTAGGTCAAGCTCATAATCAACAAGAATGAATTGTTGCTTCAATTTATCCACTATTCGATCTCATCTTGTGATTTTATCTTTCCCTCTTCTATTTCACTCCAATTGAATCTCTTACCACTAGATCTTCACATGACCTTTCAGTTTGGCCTTCGCGAATTTGACCCTATCAAGATCCTCAATATCTTCATACTCAAAAATATTCTTCACATTCATTGATCCATTCGATCAACTCCTTGGGGTTAATATTTCCTAAAAATGCAGGAACCTCAATCTTAGGTCTTTTTTCGATCTTGGAAATGGCCCAAAAAAGTCTTTCTTCCTCCTGGTTAACAACTTCAACTTCTCCTTCTTGATCTTCTTCTTCGGCTTCATCCTCGCTTTCATCTTTGACATTAAGATTCATTCCTTTGCGAATCTCCTCTTGCAATGCTCGCACTTGTCTCTGGAGCGCTCTAACCTCAGGTGTTACAACACTAGCTCTTCTACCATGTTCCCTTTGTGGAGGCATTTTCATGATGCGCGATGAAACCCTAACCACGATCTTGGTGCAAACTGCCTCACAGTCGACGATCTATTTACACAGAAACCCTAACCCACGGTCTTGGTGCAAACTACCTCACAATCGGCGATCTGTTTACACACTCAGGAAATCCTACTCTGATACTACTTGATGAAGGGTGCTCCCCTTAATACCACAAACACATAATAGAAATAGAGAAACAACAACAATATGCAAGAACAAAAAATGGGCTTCTTATTATCTCCACAAATGTGGAATTATAAACTTTCAAAATTACAATATGCAAAGCCACATGGGCATTCCCTTACAATATTCTGTAGGACAAAGCCTCGAATCAATACCCAAATCTACTACCCAGAATTGCCCTAGACAACACTACAGGCCTTCTTTATATAGGCATTTTTCACCGCCTGAGAAGGTTCCATAAATTTAGCCCTTGGGGCTGACCAAACTTAGAATTAATTTATTTTTCAATTTATTACATCAAAGTCGGCTCAAAATAACTTTTGAAACCTGAACATAAATTTTGAAGGAAAATTATTTTCTGCCATTTCAGGTGGCTTGACTTTCGGAGACCATAAGTCATCACCAGTTGACTCGATTGACTATTATAACCCCATTTTGGAAAGGCCACGAAGCGCTCTATAGGCTTGATTGGCACAAGCACCTGTCACCCAAATTTTCAACCTCGTCCGGGGCCTCTAAAGCTTTCAAAACTAAGTTCAAAGTTTTTGTACCCTACTGCCAATACCATAAATCTTCAATATCTTCAAAAGTAGACCTGATCTAGCCATAAAACTTTACTGGTAGGCTGATATGACTGAGATGAACCTCTACATGTAAAATTAGAACATTTCGAGATCGTATGACCAACTTACTAAAAATAGCAAGTTTCCATAAATAGCAACTCTACACAAGATAGCCCTTATTGAATACAAAAATAGAAATATTTTTGGGTGATGCAAGATTGCTCTTACAACCAGGATGCTCCTGCAGCAGGTTTGTTCTTGATGTTGGACATGTTGATTGGTTGAGTTGTAGATTGGTTCTCTTTCTTGTGATGGAGTGGAAACCTTTGGTGAAGATGAAGTGGAGTTGGTGGTTCTCAGATGTTCCCTTTGGTGAGGAAGTTTGGGACACACTTTTCTTTATACCCTAGGAGTCTGATGTAGTGGCATCCTGGCTTATTGCTCGGTGCTTGAAGATTCTGGTAGTCTCGGTAATTGTCTGGTGGAGTTCGGTTACTTGGCTAGTGATTTTGGTAGAAGACTGGAGTTTCTCGATCTTGGTGGTGATCCTCAGTTGGAAGTTCTAGTGGATCTCGATTGATGTTGGTCACTCAATTGGTGTTTTGTTACTCAGTGCTCGGTTATCGAAGGGGTCTCGGTGTTTATGTCTATTGCTCAGTCACTAAAGTGGCTCGATTGTTGGAGGACTCGATTGCTAAAGGCAGCTCAGTCATTGAAGGAGACTCGACATTTTTGGTGCTTGGTAATGCTTGTGGAGCTCAGTTGCTATGTTTGCTCGGTGTATTTCCTAGTGCTCAGTAGTTTGGATTATCGGCGGTTGTTCTTGGTGAATCAGCTTGGCCGACTGGTGTATTTAATTTAGGTCATGTTCCTCAAGTTATGAATTGACCATTGGACATGTGGGGATCTAGATCTAGCATGTTGCTTTCTCCTATGTGGATCTGAAGGCTGACTTGGAGAATTTATTTATGGTAAGGCTATTTGAGAGCCAACCATGTTTTGGCATTTAATATTTGTTTGTCGGAGTTAATTGTTTCATCTAGCCGACTTGTGGCTTTGGATTAGTATTTTAAGGGGTGCTTGGGTAGTTGTTTAGGAGGTAGATTTGCGAGAGTAGATCTGGTGGTAGAAGTGTAGCAGAGTTAGTAGCTTGCGAGCTTAGGAACAAGAATATTACTTGGTGGCTGGTGAGCACAAGTTTAGATCTTTCTTGGAGTGCCTACTAGTTTCTTGTTGTGTTGTAGACCTGGGCTAGCTGAGGAGAAGTGTGTTGGATCTTGTGTGATCTTGTATAACTGTTTCTTGTATTGTAATTGGTCATAATCAGGAAGGCCTTAAAGTCTGACACATTGTATGTAATCAATTAGTTGATGAATAAAGATATTTGTTTCTTTCAGATCTTGTTTGGTTGTTGTGTTATTCCGCTGTGTTAAAGTTTGGCCACAAGGTTGGACAATCCTTAACTGGATTCTCCATCCTTGACTGCATCACTAATCCTAGTGTGAATCATAAATAGTAACTATTAACCTAACCATAATTGTAATCCTAACCCTAAACCTAACATTATCATTAACTCTAACCCTAATCCTAATTGAAACTTTAACTCTAACCTTAACCTTAGGCCTAGCCCTAACTATAACCCTAAAATGTTATTGTAACTTCAACTTTAACCCTAATATTACTCCTAACTTTAATCATATTAATCCTAATTGTAACCCCACTAACCTATTCAAATTCTAACACATTGTGAGCCTTTATTCAAATTTTAACATATTTTTCTGGGTACATGGAATCATGGATGCTATGTTCCTGGGTACACAATGTCCTAGATATTGTGATCCCCCATAAAGGAGCCCAAATTTGAATTAGAGCCCCATTTTATTGTTTTGGTGGGAAAATAGATCTGGTGAACTTAGGCTAGCTTAATTTTGAATCCTAAAATATGTGAGAGGTACATAAATATCCCATCTTTCCTTATTTGGTAAAAGATGGTTATTTTTTCCACCTTTAGTCCATTATAGATAATCGATCTAAGATACCTTTCATCGCCTATGTTCTATAAGTTTTCGGCATAGGAAGTGCACTATGTTTTCTACATTTGACATACGGGTCAAAAACATTGTGTGTTTTCACCATTGGAGTAACTTGGCTAATCGTTGGGAGATATTTAGACCCATTCCAATGGGAAATATTATGTCGATAGCTTCCATCGGGGTAACATCATTCTTATTTCATCGATGTGAAAATGTTGTGAGCTTTTGCCATCGACGTAACTTGGTTGATCAGTGAGAGATTTTACGCCCATCCCGATGGGCAATGTTTTGTCGATAGCTTCCATTGAGGTAGCATTATTCTTATTTCTTCAAAGATAAAATGTCATGTGTTTTCGATATGCGGTATTTCAACAGCTTAGATTTTATCGCACTTGAACGATTAAATCTAAGGAACACGAAATGTTTAGTGTGAAGATGCGCGATATAGAAAATGTTGTGCATTTTTACCATTGAAGATCAACGGTCTAGATTTCATCGTGCTTGTGTGATTAAATCTAGGATGTGCAAAATGTTAAGTGTGTAAGTGTGTGGTAAAAAATATCACATGTTTTATATATTGTGGGTCCCAATTACCTTATTTCCAAAGGATTTAAGTAGCAATCATCTTCTCTAAGATCAACGACTCAATTTTAATTGTGCTTGCATGATTAAATATAAGATGGAGGAAATGTTAAGTGCACAAGTGTAGGCAGTGGAAAATGTTGTGTGTTTTTGACTATTTTGTTGAAAATGTTGTGTGTTTTTGCACTTGCATTATTTTTTACCTGTGTTATTTTTGCACTCGACAATTTTTTTACCAATAACTGAGACACAAATCGAGGATAGAGTATTCAATTGAGGAGTTATAGTTCAATTGGTACAATTGATCATATGTTTTTTATTTTATCAATTATTAATATTTAGAATTTTCATAAATATAATAATGACACATTCAACTTATAAATATTTTGATCAATTAAATATCTTTGGTCATCAATTTGATAAAAATGACTTCTAAAACTAAATGTTGACTTCTTTTCTAATATTGTAATGTAATACATAAAATCAAAATGATCAAATATATATATTACCAAATTAAAAAAAATACTTCTCAAAATTGATTGTAAATTCAACATAAAGAAGAGTCAACATTTATTAAACTAGGAAGAATTCTTTCAATTGAATATTTTTTGAAATAATTTTGCTTCATTTTCTAGTAAAGTAAAAAGAGTTGAAAACAATATAAAACCACTTTTTGTTGGTTCTTTATTATTCACATAATGTAATTTTAACTAATAAAGTGAAAAAGTTAAAATAATGTAAAATGACTTTTTGTTGATTCTTTATTATTTAAATTGATGCATGAGCATCCTAGGGTAGTTGGCAATCTTGTATGTTGGAGTGTTTCTGTGTTACTCGGTTGTAGCTTTGACCGAGGATCTCGATCATTGAAGGAGCTCGGTCCCTGAAGGGAACTCGTTAAACTTCTAGCACTCGACAGAACTTGTGCTTGGTGATGCTTGTGGTGCTCAGTCGACATGCTTGCTTAGTTATTTTTACTGTCGCTTGGTAGTTTTGGCTTACTGACTGGAGTTCTTGGAGATTTGGTGGGCTGACTTGATGTATTTAATGTTGGCATCTTGTGTTGCATTCTCCTATGTGGATCTTGAGGCCGACATAGAGAATTAATTAATTGTAAGGCTATTTGAGAGCCGACTGATGTTGCATTTAATAATTGTTTGTTATAGAAGTCAACTAGGTTTTAGGATTTATTTCTTTCTTCCAGTTGACTTTTGGTTGGAGAATGTATTTAAGGAAGGTTTGGGTAGTTATTTAGAGGGGGGATTTGGGAAGGATAGTACTTGGATCCTATTGAGATTTTGCAGATCAGATTGTTTGTCTGATATTTGTAAAAGAAGAGCTATAGTGGTTTGCATGCTTGGAGACAAGGAGATTACTTGTTGGCTTGCGAGCTCAAGTTTAGATCTGCCTTAGTGTTTCTACCAGTTGCTTCAATGTGTCATAGAGCTAGACTAGCTAAAAGATTACAAAATTACTGTTGTAATTGTTTGTATTTGGCCATAACCAGAAAGGCCTTACAACCGGGCATGCTGAATGAAATTCTATTTGAGCATTATCTTGTTGTGTTTCCGCTGTATTGTTGTTGCTAGTGTAGGATTGGACTATCCATTCTTGGATTTTCCCTGTTGCACTGCATCATAAATAAGCTAGTAACTATTATTTAAAATTTTCAAAAACTGTTAATAGACACTTTCTAATTTAAAAAAAAAAAATTCTATTACAAGTCCAAAATATTTTATCTTTAAACGTTTACTTAAAACTGTACTTTCTACTTTAAAATATTTTTTTTATAAAATCTTAATTATTCAAGTTTCTAATTTTAAAAATCTTTCTTTTTCATTGTAAATTGTACTTCTATTATAAACTTAAAAAACAACTTAAAAACTTTTTATTCACTTTTTCATCTCTGCAATTTTAACCCGCAATATGATTGTTTTTGAATTTTTTCTGTATATTTCTTTCATTGATGTTTCCAATCAATTTTAGTGATCAATTAATATGATTTCAAAATTGTGGAATATGTTTTTTACATTGAAGTTTCCCATCATACTTAGGGATTGATAACAAGTTTAAATCTGAATGAACTTTTGGTGTTTTATATGGAAATTTAAGATCTATCACTAGTAAGAGGAAAGCAAAGGAATAGACTGGAAAGATTTAATATCTATGAAACAAATCTAATTATTGGCATCATGTAACGTTCTATAAACATGTGTTGACCAACTAGGAACCATTAAATAGACACTATAATAAAAAAATTAATCTTAAAATCTGAACTTGAGTCATTAAAGAGATTTAAATGCAAAAATATTCTTAAAATCTAAACTATTTTTCACATGAACAAATTGAATATTTAAACATTCTCTTTCAGATAATAGATCACATATAAACAAACTCAAATAATCAAAACCAAAAGTTTTACTAAACCAACACCATTTTCATTACCACCACTGCAACCTTAATTGCTAGATACCCATAGCCACAAATGTAGTTTACACAAAACCATGACATATTGACATCACCTAACATTATCTAAAAACCAAGTCCAATGGGAGCCATTAAAACACAAAATCAAAATCGTTCAATATATGAACAAATCGAATCATTCAAAATTCTCTCATTCTCTTTTTGAAAATAGATCATAAAGTGAAACTATGCACAATAACAACTATATTTACATCAACCAGGTAATTGAAATACTTATAGCTAGACCTTCTTTCCAAACCAATCAGATTGAGACCCACATCATCACACTGAGCCGTTTCCCTTAGTGGAGTAGGAGTAGCCCTAGGGTGAAACAAGGGACTTGGATTGAAATAATGATGGAACAAAAATGAAGAATAGTGTGGAGGAGGAACATGAAAAGGAATAGAAATCGACATCATGATGAGAATCATATAAATCTTGACTGCAAAACAAAATTCATCATGATGAGAATCATATAAATCTTGACTGCAAAACAAAATTATATCAATATTCTCCACACTAAAATACCTTTATACCAAGAAGATACTGATCTAAGAGTTTTTAGTCACTCTTTTACCAAAAGAGTTTTTCCTTTTCTAAGCCTTTTGTAGAGTCCGGACTCATTGCAGCACATGGGCCTGTATAGCCATGGCAACCATGTTAGAAGATGGCAAATGAGATCCAAGTCTATTTACAAAGAGTTCAAACTAAAGGAGGCCTGATTTCATTTGATATTGTTGAGGAAGAGGAGATTCTTATTTATCAATCTCCAAGGAATTAGAGTCACAAATAATGAAGTTGTGACTTCCTCTTGTGATTTTTGAGACTTTTGGAGGCTCCATAAATTCTATTAGTTGTCCATCCTCTGATTTCTCTTGTTGCTCAATCAATTGCTTCTTGCTTCCTTTGGAACACGCAATCCTTTTTTTATTGCAAATATTTTCAAAATACACAAAATATTTTCAAAATTTGGAAAATATTTTTGAAATAATTAGTTATAAACCATCATCCAAAATCATATTATTTACAATACCCAAACAATATCAGAAAAAAATTGAATAAATTACTTATCTGGAGTAGCATAAAAATGGCAGGGAGGAACACAATATATTATTATTCAAATAAAAAAATTAAATTCAAACATCATTAGAAATTATTATTGCAGTCTATTTCAGTGCTTAAAACATATTTGTTCAACTTTTCCCTGCAGTCTTTCTTCGAATAGCCTTCACACTCTAGTTACATTTTTACTACAATCATTTTATAAACTTATATACTAACAAATTATAGGAGGTGTTACCAATCCCTAAAAATATGGCTATATGGTGGAAGAAAAACTTTATAAACCAAATATAGGCACTAACTTATATTAATCCACATCCAAAGGCGTTGGAAAGCTACAACCCCTAAACGCTGAAAAAGTCAAGAGATAGGGGCAAATAAAAGAGGGAAAACTTGCTGGGCATTATAGAATGGTCTTAAAAAATAAATTTCAGTTGGAAGAATGGAAAACCTGAAAGGATAGCTTATTCATGCAAATATAAAAACCATATACAAACTTAAAACACAAGCATCAAAATACATTTTTCTGTAGGATATTTTTTGTATCTTCTATATAAAAAAAGAAACAAATACATTTGCGAATGCACGTAGGGTATGCACAAGCAAAATATCGACTATTTTCTATTGCTCCTGCTCACCTCCACCCTGATCTGCATAGAAATCTATTCTTCAATACCAAAAAATTTGCTTGAACTAATTGCTTTGATCTCTCCTCTTCTTCTTTATAAATTTTGTTTGTAGTTGTTGGTCTTATCATGCTTATGGAGATTTTTTCTTTCTTGCGCAGAATTCTTCTGATAATGATATCTACCCAATTATTTTGAGAAGCAATTTTCTAGTTGTAAGGTGAAAAACCTTAGATCTCCATACCTCAATCCAAAGCTCTTGTCTAGGCACAATTCTCTGAAGCTTGTAAATTGAAAATCAAACACTGTTATTTTTTGAAGCTTATAAATTTAAAATAAAAAATAGACATATTTTTTCCACAAACTTGTCAATTGAAAATCAAGTCCTCCCCAAATCTTGTGCGGTGCCAATTATTAGTCCAATCCTCACATTGTCTACTCTAAAACGATGCTCACACAAAACACAATAAAATTATAAAACAACAACTACATGCTCGCAAAGGTTGTAGCATTTGGAATTTTTACCAGATAGTTGCATTTGCTTGAACATGTCCAAGGCTTTCCCAACATGCCTGTTTTGTACATATCTAGTAACCATGACAGTCCATAAATGACCTTCCACCCAAACTTCCGCATTTCGCATACATATCGCCTCAAACAATTGCTGGAAGAAAACAAAAATGGTAATGTAGAAGCAGAGTGGGAGGGATTCAAAATAAATATTTTGAAAATGTTTTGGGGGGAGTTTTATAAGCGAGAATTTTTAAAATGTGAAACTTTAAGACTTGGGACACATGGAATATGATACCAACATCACTATCCTCCAGATCTTTGCACAAGCCTTATGTTGTCAATTGAAGTCATTAAAAATGAGCACCTCGACCAAACCCATACTATGATACTATTATCCTCTAGAATTATTGGTTGTATCTCTTGTTAACATATGAAATTCCCCTATTATCTTTAAATATTTCCTGTGAGAAGAGTGCACGAGCAGGTGAAACCCTAGGGTTTTTTCCATGGTATTATGAGGGGATGAGAGAATTAATCTTGACTTTCTTGTACTCATCTGCATTTTTATTTAAAGAATCAATCTAGACTTTCTTGTACTTAACATTTTTTAGGCAGAGATGGTCGTCTATTATCGGATTTAGAAAACAATAAGATGTGAGGAACCATATCGACCCATCTCCCCTTTTGGAATATCCATTGTGGATAATGAACATGTAGAGTAGAGCCAAGACCTCTCAAACTCCTTTGTTAGCCAAAAGCCTAGGTTCCATAGCATGGAAGATGGCTTATATTATCAGCACCACCATGCATACTTTACATAATAAAATAAATTTTGGACTTCAAATATAAATTTTTGGTATGATGATATTGGTCTGATGTGATTTAAAATACACGATAAGTCTTAAAACCATTGAGATGAACTATTCTCTTTGACATGTCTTGAATAATAAATTCTACTATGTTATATTTCTTTTATATAATTAATATTATAAATACACACACACTCTCTCTCTCTCTTTCTCTCTCTCTCTCTTTCTCTCTCTCTCTCTCTTTTCCAAATGATATCTCTCCCCCGCTCTCTCTTTGTCACACCCCCTTCCTATACTATCTTCCTCTCTATATCTATACCCTATCTATCTCCTTACCCCTCTCTACTCTTCCCACCTTTATCTCTTCTCTTTCAATTCCTATCTCTCCCTCGCTCTCTATTTCAAAACTAACATGAGCTTGTTGGTAATTGAGTATAATTATCTTCATGATTGAAAGATTTTGTTTTAATCATGCTCACATCCTTCTAAATTGATTCATGCTCAATTTCAAGCTATTACTTCTTCATTCACACCTTTGTCAAGCACAAGTTACAACATCATTTACTAAATGACATACCCATTGCACACCAAGATGCCATTACTAATAAATATTATAATTACGACTCGAAAACCACAACTACCAGCTGTTAAGTTTTAAAATTGAAAAGAAATTAATATCTTATCAAAACCTGTGAAAATGATGAAATTGCGAAGTTCGTTGTTGGGCGGAATTACCTTGTTGAAAAAAACAGAATTACTTTTTGTAAAATGAAAAGAGGAGAGCCGAGGGCATAAAAAAAAGCGAAGGCAGAGGAGCAGAAACAGATTCGCGCGTGATTAGAAGGAATTCTTTTTCTGTGCGTTTCGAATTGATTGGCGATGGCGGGTCTATCGCTCATGTGTGGGGACTGCGGTTCTCAATTAAGAAGCGTCGAGGAAGCTCAAGAGCACGCCGAACTCACTGGCCATGCTAATTTCTCTGAATCAACGGAAGCTGTAATTTATTCTTCTCATATAAAACTTCTTTACAATTTCTGCCCCCATATGGCCGTTGTTGTAACTAATCTTTGATGCCCTCAGGTGCTTAATCTAATCTGCGCGGCTTGCGGGAAACCTTGCCGATCTAAGACTGTACGTTCCTCCTTACTTTAAGAACCCTTTCATTGCGTTGCAGTTGTACTGCTTTATTGGAGCCGTTGTGTTTAATTTGATTTTGATGGATAAATCTCATGGGATGCAAAACTTGAAGTCTAGATCAACGGTAGGGAAATGCGTGCCTAATGTAGACTTATTACTTCTTTTTAGAGTCCACAGTGTAGCTTTTTTAAATAAAAATATTAACGTATGCGAAAAGGAAATTGAATAATCGATATTTTGGGGGCTCACTGTCGTAGATTCAAACGCAATAATGAAATTCCTTCGTAAGCTACTCGTATAGATGTTGTCTATTCAGTCAAATTCTTGCCTACTTAAACCTAGTATTAATTGTTTGTTTTAGGTTGCACCCGATATCAACAATTGGGTGCATATGCTGCTCAATTTAGTTTGTTGTGGCATGCTGCACCCAGAATTGAATGTAGAGTTCACACAGGATTTACACCCGCCATCATCTGTTATAGATAGGTTGCATCCACAATTGGATGCGGTAATGTTGCTTTTTTATTTTGTTGTGGTATATTGCACCTATAAGTGGATGCACAATTAACGCAGGATTTATGTCTAGCATCATCTGTTTAGGTAGGTTGCACCTGCAATTGGATTCAGTCTGTCGTTCAATTTAGCTTTGTTGTGGCATGCTGCACCCAGAAGTGAATGCAGAGATTACACAGGATTTGCACCTGGTATCATCCGTTTTAGGTAATTTGAATCCACAATTTGATGCGGTATGTTGCTCAACATTACTATGTGTGGCATGTACAACCCAGATTTCTATCCAGAGTGCATCTTAATTTCACTTTCTCTTCTTTTGTGTAATACAGCACGAATTTGGATAAGAAACATTTTATGTAGGTTGTGCCCTTGGATGCCCTTGGATGCAGCATGTTGCACAACTTTGGTACTCAGGATTCTGAGTCATATGTCTATTGTTATTCAATTTTACTTTCTCTTTTTAATACCACACAAAAAAATTGGATGAAAATGATACACAATTTTACACAAAACAAGTTAATAATTCATGCAGGGATTTTAACTTGGAGATTCACTGTGAAAGGCCTGCCAATTTACCAGTCGAGCTCGTCCAATTGACTTTCATAGTTTGTTTAGTTGATATGGGTGAATTTTTCTGGCATTTTATTTGGTGCTGGTATCCACTCAGTCGATGCTAGGCTGGAGCCTGTATACATGAAGACTGGGCCAAACTCTGATTGCAATTGGCAAGGATTGAAACTTAGTCTTACCGGAAAGAGCAGAACTGTTCACCAACCTAGCTGCAAGCCATCTGATTATTTTTTCTAGATTGATTTTAGGTAATATTTGCAAATATTACTTCATGTGATATATTTTGCACATTATGTGAACCCATAGTCTAGTGTTCTCACAAAGCCTGTTGTCCAAGCAAACTGGGTCTAACACTCGCTAACCACTTGGTGGATTGATCCCTGGGACTGAACCTTAACTACTGTACATTTGTAGACCGAGGATAGGAATGTTGATGACCACTGGCGAGTAATTCTAATGCTTAGATAGGGGAAAACCTTAGGTTGTATTATTTTGCACATATTTCAAAAGCATTTACCATTTGAAATTTGAGGATTTGCCTATTTTTTGCTTGATAAATCTCGAGAGATGTTATGAACTACTGTTATACTGTTAACAACATGTGGGCCAAGACTTGGCTACATTCCTTGGATTTATAAACACGGGTCATGATTGAATGTACTTGATAATTCTAAGGAAATGATCTAGACATTCATCAAATAGAGTTTTTGGCTGGTATATTGTGGCAATTAGTTGTTGAATCTGGATTGTGCTTTTACAAGTGCCTGATAATACCATTACATTAAAACTCCTCGGACATATATGTTTTGTCATTTGAAAGTAGTGTCGAGGATGGGGGGATGGGTTTTGGGGATAGGGGGGACAAAGGGCCTAAATTCAAGGACAGCGGGGGGATTGTGGCAGGGGGTGCCAGGGGGTCGGTGCTGATATACATATAGTACTTGAAATGCTAGTTGTGAAAAGATGTATAAGAATTACATTTCAAATGAAACTTTGGCAAATTAGTAAAATAACAACATTGCAAATATTAAATACTTGAATAATAAATATCATATAGATGATTATAATGAGTAGCATGATATAAAAACAAGAACAAAATGTCAGAGCAACATGATATCAAAACAAGAACAAAATGTTGAAATGTAGTGAAGGGAGGCCTCTAATCATGCCCCCAAGGCAATCTCCTTATGGGAACTACTGGATTCCTCATGGTCAAGATCCACCAAACTAACACCAACCAGCCTTGCATTTGAATGTGCAACATCCTGGTCCTCATCAATCTGTGATGGCTCCTCTAGCTCTACATCCCATTATTCTGCTGGACTCTCCTTGTACTCGCGTGTTTTGCAGTCAATGAGATGCAAGACACTATGTACAACCACTAGCTTCTCTGCTCTCCCAGAGGTAAGTCTGTTCCTCTTAAGAGAGTGGATGAAGCTATAAGTATACTAGTTCCTCTTTTCAGCTGAAGAACTAGAAACCTGAGATAGGAGATGAATGGCCTGTGTGACAGTCTTTGATTTTTGTCCATTATAGTTGCACAATGAAATCGGGTCCTCCTGTGCCATAGTTCCTATATCCACCTTTGCAGCATTCGAAGAACACCTAAGAGTGGCGAATTTTGTCCAGTGAATTGTGTCAACAGTATTAGGATCATACATTTTATCAATGCACCTGAAGAACCCTACCTTCACCTCATCATCCTAAATTGGTGTAACTCTACCAGGCCCAAGCATGTACCACTTTGGATTCAATGCATAAGCTGTCATATGCAAGGGAGTGTTCAACTTGTCTCATTTGTGGTGAATGATTGTTTGAATGTGCTCATTTTAGAAAGAATGCTAAAGTGGGGTCTTCTCGCACAAATGCCCTCATCGGGTCAAGCATAGAATTGATGCACTCATACACCTCTCCAAGGGTAGGTGCAATGACAAAGACTGTATTTTGCATAATTCCTAAATACATCACCCTTCACTATATCCTTCACCCTCTTCCCCTATGACCTAGAAAATTGGAGCAATGATAGAGTCTACGTATTTTGCATTATTCCTAAATACATCACTCTTCACTATATCCTTCACCCTCTTCCCCTACTCTGTCTTGGCCTCGGCTCACTGATTTCACTCTTTAGTCATAACATTGAGTTGTAGTGCCTCTTGCAACTCAATCATTCTCTCCTATAGAATGAAATAGGGTGCATATTTGGTCTCACCTGGTTTCATGAACTCCTTCATGAAGCTTCTAAAAAGTGCACATGAAGTGTGGTGGTTGCAGATAAACATCTCCACATCTCTCACATCGCTTACCACTCCTCTAATTTAGTCAATCTTCCCCACATCCTGAGTGCATTGTTCATGGCATGCACACAACATGGAGCTCACCAAATATGTTTGTAGGCTGCCTCAATAAACTTCCCTGCAGCTCTACACACGTGCTGCATTTGTCACTACTTGAACCTCATTTTGTGGCTCAACCTCCTTAATTGCCATCCTAAGCACCTCAAATTGAAAATCAACATCTTTGTGATGCTTTGTACAATCAATTGCTTTGAGAAAGTATGGGCCTTCTGCACATGTATCCATGATGTTGATGAGTGGACAATGCCTAATGTTCATCAACTCATCCATAACTATGCTGCATCTAGACTCCACTCAACATGTCTTCATCTTCTCCATTAAAACATTGATCTTGGAATAGTTCTTATCCAAGATCCTGGTCCTCAATTTGTGCTCACTTGGTGGCACATATGATGGTCCTCCCTTCGTCACCATCAATATCATTTCCTTATAATAAGGAGATCAAAATAAAAATGGGATGCCTTTGGCAAAGAAGAACTTGCCAATGGCATCATCTATCTCATCCTTGAGCTGCACATTGAACAATTCAGCTATGGGGTTACTTTGCATCTTGCATTTCTGTAATATCCCCACTGAGTGATGTTTAGCAGAAAATAAATATCAAATATCTAGCCTTTTCCATTCTTTGAGGCTAGAAAATTAATTGAATAGTAAGGGAATGAGTGAATAATTAAATATTAGGCCCAAAAAGCTAAAGTTTTATTTGCAATGTATTTAATTATTTATCATGTCTAATGATGGGGCCACACAAGTTACACCGTTATTACATTTAGCAAGTGCCATGGTGGTCATTAATAAATATGTAATTAAACCTTGGGAATTGTGCCTACTCGCCAATATGAATAATCTAGAAGAATCAAAGCTTTTTGGAAGGGCTGGGGTTATTATAAGGAAGGTCGATGCCTTCAAAAGAATTATTCATTGGTCATTATGTCTTTCTTGGTTGATATATGAGTTCTCTGCTATTTGGCATGCAAGCAGGACGAAACCCATGTTATCAGCAGTTCTGGACGTAGCCCCAGGTCTGCAACAACAGTCTGTACTTTTCTGGAAGCAATAAATCTATTCAAGGGTTGTATCGCTAGAGCTGAAGCTGTTCATTTTGGTGGACAGAAGCAAAACTGTTTGTCTGATTGTTATCACTGCTTCAGCCTGGTAGAAGACCTACAACACTCAGTACAAAGGCTATCACTGCTGCTAATTCAGACCAGCTGCCATCAACAGGAGTGGTTTGAACAGTGAGAGCCATTTTTAATATCTGGTTCATATCAGCTTTTGTCAAAGATTATAACCTGAACTTGATGCAATGTTTGGTGCACCTTGTATTCAATACTTGAAATTTAATGTTATCTCCGGTTGAAGTTTTATTTGATAGTTTTAGTAGTAAGAATCTTTGTTACATGCTAACAAATACCTCATCGAACAGCCTGTAATTTTGTGAAAATTTCGTGGAATGAATTATCTTTTTGTCTGGCTGTTTTTTTACATCTGTTATTAGCAAAAATCTCCAGTAAGGTTATTGCAATTTCCCCCTACCCTCTCGTGATTCAGCCACAACTTTAACCTACATCCTATGAGACAAAGTAGGATGCATTGCAACTGCAGTGTTGTCAAGAACACTCCAAAGGTTGTTGATCTCTATTCTATAATTGATATTTGCAGCCGGTTTCAAAAATTTACACGGATCCACACCTTTTCCTCCAATAAAGAGGAAGTGTGCATTAATGTTAGTAATGCTGCCAAACCATTCCATACTGCACATATTGCATCTCCATTTCCTTGTGCCACCACCTATCATCGATGTGCCTATTATTCTTGTTGGCAAATCATTGGAGAGGAGATTTAGGATCATAAGGACCCCAATCAAATTTGCCAAAAGCTTGAAGGGGCAATCTTTTGTAAATGGTGCACTTTCCATGTAACTAGTTTGGCCTTCCCAATCGGCCCCATGCTGACCCCCCTCAGCCTCATGCGTAGGTTCATATTTTGATTCACTTCCACCATGAGAATGAATTTCTATCTCATTCTCACTCATATCATGACTATGAGAGCTCATTGTGACACTGTATTTCACAAAATATACTCATTAAGCATTTAGTTTCAACCTACTTTAAATAATTAAAACTCTAATTTTTATTTTAATGTTTAACAAATTTCAAATTCAAAAACAAAGTTTAATTTTTTTGAATCTTGAGGGCAAATGAAAAATGATTCCAATGTTACGTAACATTGGAATGATTCTTCATTCTCACCTCAAGATTCAACATCAAGACTGATTTAGAAAATGAAACAAGAAAAAACAACATAAACAAGAGAATCATAAACTAAAACAAGCAAAAACCCTACCTTTTGCTTGAAAAATCTCTTCAAGAAGGTGTAGAATCTCTCTCCTCTTCTTCTTGCTCCTTGTCACTCCTTTTTCACTTGCACTCCTTTCACTCCTCCTATCACTCTTTTCTCTCCTTTTTACTCTTCTATATCTGCTGTAGCAAACAATGAGAAATGAAGTTGTGAATAAAAATGAACCTTGGAGGGGGTTTTGTAGGCTTTGAGGGGCCTAGATGGGACCCACCATAAATTAGGGTTTTTTTTTAAAAATAAGAGGGGTAAAAACTTTAGTCAATAGAAACAAATTATTACAGAGTAAGAGGCCTCAAGCCCACTAGAAGAAATTCATTATGAATTTCTATAATCCCTAATTAACTCTCTCAGAGTCTCCATATAATCTGGGGGAAGATCCTTGCAGTTATCCTCTTCCCAACCCACGAAGCTCTCAGAAGCCCACTTAGCCAAACAATCAGCCACTTTATTCCACTCCTTAGTGTTGATGTTTATAGTTTTGATCAGATAAAATGATCACAATATTATGAGAAAATAAATAAGCAATATGTTAATAATACATTTATGAATTTTTGGATTCGATTGTGTGCGTATTTTTAGCATCAACGTTTCGGATCACACTTAGTGATCCATCATTAGGATAGAGAAAGTGCCAGGAAGAATAGTAAAAATGCAGACAAGGCCTCACCCAAGAGAAATATGAAGGGAAAGGGGGAGAAATGACACGCTAACCAACGAACAAAAGACTAGGAAGACATGGAGAAAAAAGAACAACTGATGAAAAAGTACTATGTTAATAAGTACAGCAAAAGTGGATAGATGTATTAAGGGGGTGAATAAACTAAAAGATATATAGTCTAACTATATACTAACATAAAAATATGCAAATCTAAAAAATAAAAATAGCAATGTTATATATATATATATATATATATATATATATATATATATATATATAATAGAAACAGGCAATTAAAAAACTATGTGAATAGAAGAATAAAAAATATAAAATATAAACAAAAAGATCAAAAAGATACGAAAATAACCGCAAAGATACAGAGAACATCTAAAAAAGAGCACCTAAGAAGTTCTAAGAACCCTTGAAAAAATATAAAATAAGCATGCAAATATATGCAAACGACTATATGAAGAGACCAAGACAATATATATAGATATATATTTAATAGAATAAAAATAAATAAATAATAATATATATTTAATAGTATATTTAATAAGATGTAAATATTTACATCTTATTAAATATATTATTAAATATATATTATTATTTATTTAAAAAATTATAGAATAATTATGTATATAATGATATATATATATATATATATATATATATATATATATATATATATAATGATGGACATTATTATTATATTAATATACAAACTTATAATATTGAATTAAATAAACATCATTGAATTAATTGTTATGATATGAGATAATATTATTATACATTATATACAGATATTGATATATATAATAATAATGATATTATTATATATATCAATACACTTATACAATGTATATATTTTAGTTGATCAAATAAATAATATTAATCTCATATATTACCGATTCGTATCGGTTAGTATTAACTCTGTTTTAACAATGTATATTGACCAATACTTATCGGTCTTCATGCTGCATCATATGTATTGATTAACATATGTTATATGATCCTATATATTTACCTTGCCATGCGAGTATTAGGCACAGGTCTCAATGCGATCTATAAACGAGAAGTAAGATGAGTATCGGCTGTTTTAATAACAGTCAACCTAATAGTAATACGGATAAGTATTGGTTCTTAATTAATGGATATTGTTTGGGACGTGAACATTAAAGTGGATCGGCTCCAACGATTATCATGGAAAGACATGTTGATGAATAGACATGTCTCCACGTGTGGAGACATGTCTCTTCATCAACATGCCTTCACTTATATATAGATATTTCTTGATTGGATGATAGGAGATATACAATACCATACAGTCTTTATTCTATAAAGGTGCAGAGTTACAATATAATACTGTCAGATATATCTGTTAATATATTTGTATTATATATGTACATCTATTGTGATTATATGTATCACACATACTAAGTTGAGATAAGAAAAATTAAAAGCCATACATTCTTGATCTAAAATTTAACACTTAGGAATGTGACAAAAGGAGATGGAATCCAAGGAACTACCAAGATGTAGGATTTGCTTAGCCACTAAGGCTAATTGCTAAGAAACACCATCCAACTGACTATCATTCAACATATCGACCACAATTTGTAACTCTGACTCACAAATAATCCTTTTCCAACCTAAAGAGCACCCAATCTCAACACCATGTAAAATAGCTAGGGCCTCCATCAAATTATTCAAATACTAACCTTTATAGATAGGGAAAAAGAACTCAGCATTTCCATTACTACTTCTGCAAATACCTCTAATTCTTGCCTGTCCAGGATTCCCTGTAGATGAACCATCAATATTAATCTTCAGAATCCCCTCAGGTGGAGGGAGCCATTTGCCCTCTCTACAATTTTTTTTAGATTGTTTAATCTCTTCCTAGGACTAGAAGCACTTCCATTACCAACTAGATTAAGATTCCTTACTGTAGCCATGTCACTATCCTCAATAGGAGAAGAGAAATCATACTTTGCTATAATAATCTCTTGGAGTCTGGAAACAATCTTTTTCCAAGCCTCGAAGCTCCCAATCTCAGAACCTAGGAATATTATATTCCTATCACACTACACTTATCTCTGCCTCTTCACCTAGTGAGATGGACTACCACTTATTTCTGCCTCTTCGTTACCTATGAGATGGACTACACTTATATCTCTCTTCTCCTTTCCTAGGGGTGATCAAACATATTTATACCTCTCCAATTCCTAGACGGAAACTACACTTATATCTCCCAACTTCCAGCCCTAATGAGATGATGAGGTGATAGAATGGATGATGCAAGCAAGAAGGGAAAGAAACCAATCAAGACAATCGAGAAATCTGCTTAATGAACCAGCCTTCTCTCAATCTTGAAACTTATCTCCGACATCCAAACAAACGATCACTAATGAAAGATAGCAATTGAAGAGAATAAGTTAAATCACATACCAATTTATTTGCAAATTTTGTTCATTTCTATGGTAGGGATGTAGCAAAAATCTGAATCCTCCCCCTTAGTCAAATTGATGTGCCTTCCCTCTATCAAATTTATGGCTCAAATCAAATGGCAAGCTCCCCAAAATCTGGAAATTTTCGGATCTTGCCTTGCAAAATCGCTGGCCTATTGCAATTTTCGGACGCCCCATATACTGAATTTTTGGGCCTGCCTTCACATTCTGAAAATTTTCGGATTATGGCCTTCTTTGCAATTCAGATCTGCACCACTCCTCAACAAATTCGCCCTATAATTCAGATCTGGGCCTTCAAATATAAGATCTCCTCAAACTCGGACTGCTGCTCCTTGTATTTGATGATGCCCTAGCCTTGATGGATGTCGCTGCTCTTTCAATTTAATTTCTCTGCTCCTCTAAAAGTCGCAGCCTCTGCTCTACTTCAGTTCGCTGCCCTGGACCAGACCTCTGCTGTTCCTCTCAAACACGGACTGCTGCTTCTTTTTCAATTTTCGGATCTCTGCTATTAATGAAAATCGCTGTCTTTTCAACTGATTCGCTGCCCACTCTACTATATTTCGCTGCTTGGGAGATGGGAGAATGAATGGTGACAAATGGAGGGGGAGCGCCTCCATCATATACCCGACTTGGGGGCCCCCAATATAAGGGCCGACCTGCCATAGACAACAAAAAAAACAATTCAATGCCTTGCTAAAGGGGCCGACCTGGCCTAAAGGCAATCAATTAGCCTAAAAAAAAATTAAATTGGCATTGACTTTAAAGTAATTGCGCCCAGATTTTTCGTTTTTGAAGGCTAAAATTAATTTCTCAATGCAGATTATATAATCTTAATGCCCAGATTTAAATATTATAACCCAAATTTATATTTTTTCAATGCAGATTTTCAATTGAAGTGCCCAGATTTAAATTTAAAGCCCCAAAATTTGAAAAAAATAATTGCCAAGACTTTACAACTCAAAGCAGATTTCGAAATTCAAGTTTAGATTTTCAATTGAAACTCATTTTTAGACCCTATTTTCCAAGACATCACGATTACTCAGCCCAGATTTTAAAATTAATTTAAGCCATTAAATCTATTCATGTAACCCTTGTTTCAATCATCCAAAACTTGCAGAATTCTCATACAAGCCTCCAAAATCGTCAACAAAATTCAAAATTACTCATTAGGCATCCAAGTCCACCCAAAATGGCTAAGGCGTGATCGAAAAGTGGGGGTCCCCATGATTATTGGGGCGATGATGTGAGACCTCACAACAGGTTTCCATTTCTTCTAGCTCTGACAGAGTTATGAAAGAAGATAATAATCTTATCTCCTTCTTGTAGCCAGTCAATCCTAGACTTCTATTTCCAAAAGATTTCTTGCTGTAGCCATTCTTCTACTTCTTTAACTACCATGGATTCTTCTCAGCTAAGGTCTAGGGTCATCCCCTGATCTTGGATAATCTGAGTGATAGAGTCTAGCTGAGTTTGTGCTGCTTTTTTTTTGAATTGGAGATTACCAAAACTCTGTCTATTCCATCTTTTGAGTTTATACTTCACATATTGCAATCTTTTGGAAAAAGTATACATAACTATACCATGAGAGGGCAACCCTTCGTACATGTAATGTCTCCGTTTTTCAATCTCTTGAGATTAGCTTAGTTTGGCGACCCTCGTAAGCTAATCAGGTGATCAGAGGGGGTCAGTTGGTAGAGCCAGTGATTGGATTCCATTTTGGAGGTTCTGGCTGTCAGGTTTGCTCTTTGTTTGGGCCAGATTAGATGACTTACTATTTATAGTAAGTGTTATTTTGGACATAGCTTGGTATAGCAGGGTGCTTGCACAGTGTCATCAAGTATTGCAGGATCATTTATTGGGGATCTCCAGTTTGAGAGACTTACTATTTTTAGTAAGTCTATTTTTGGCAGATGGCTTTTTCTGGCAGGGCAGTTTGAGTTCGGGGCTCTGTTGTCAGAAATTAGTTTGTTGCAGTCAGATAGATTCAGTGGCTTCATTTTTTAATTGTCGTTATTAAATTAAGTTATTTTAATTTAACAACTTTACGACTTTATAACTTTAATGTTATAAAATGATGTTGTGTTGAAGAAGCCACTTAAGTGAAAAAAGTAAAGTTGAAGCTTTTTCAAAAAAGCTATGTATTCAACTCGAAAAATCACTTTACTTATCCATTATTGACATATGAAAATTTTAATGAAGTTTCTTGGCTGTGAGAAATGGCTAGGGTTTGAGGATTGATTCCTCTCTTGGCAATTCGAATCATCACTGATTGATGATGAATTTTGCAAATTGAATTCTGAAATTCATATAGAATCACTGAATTTTAATCTTGATGCTGAGGTAAATCAAGAGTGAAAATTTGAGCAAATTCTTCAAAGCTGGAAATTAATACATTCTGAATTTCGAATCTTACATCTATCGATTTTTCTTGGAGGCTGGATTATCTCCAATGGTTATCGAATTTGATAAAAGGGAGACTTGTGGTTGAAATGCAGGAGCAGCGTTTGTTTTTTTAAAGCAGCGATTAAGTGTGAGAAAGGGTGTGTAATAATACAGGGGCCACATTTTTTCATTGGCAGAAGTTTGTGCCACCGTTTGAAGCAGCTCACGTCTCCTTTGTATACAGCCAGCATGCCTGAGGCTGTGCGTATTTGCTGATGCTTCCAATCCACACGTTGGCAGGAGTTATGAATTCATGAGAGCAGCAACACTTTTGCTGGCTGCGTTTTTCATCTTCGTATTATTCTGTTGCAATAAGGTGCCAAATTGCTATCTTTTAATTGTTAATAATTTGCAAATATTGAAAATTGATCATTGTGCTGGAATTAAGTTTGCAATAAATTATTTTAATTGTTATCTCAATGCTGGATTCAATTCAATTCAAATTGAATAATTCAAAACAAAAATAAAACTCGCAAGTAAATTGGAAATAAAGTTCTTCTTCAGCAAAGAGCCAGGTAGGCTCTTTACAGTACCACCAGTCAATCATCAAATCCTGAAGAGAAGGATCTCGAAACCAAATAAGTTGAAATTTAAAGGAGGGGCTCCTTGTGGTTTAAGGAAACAACAGGGAGATTTTAATTGGCTAGTGGTTAGACCCTCTATAGTCTAAAATCTCAGAATTAGTATTCCATCTATTACTTAACTAGAAGTTGGAGACAAGAAATCTATCCAATCTCTCAGAAATTGCTTTTGCGCCTCTTCTCCTATTATTCCAAGTATAGACTCCATTGATCGGTTTCACATCAATCACATTTAGAAGCTCTATATTCTCCCGAAGGAGAGTGGTGGACGAATCAAGTCTAGCAGTACCCCCTCTTTTCTCATCCAGACTACAAACTGCATTGAAATCCCCAACAATGACCCAAGGAAGAAACGACACCAAAGAACTAACAAATTTGATATGAGACCAAAGCTGTGATTTTCCTAAAATATCAGTAGGAGCATAAACATTAGTGAAGAGGCAAATTTCTCTGGACTCTAAACTAGTGGCAACCATGGAGATAGAGGACTGACTTGACAACCATCATTGAGGCACGATCCTT
The DNA here is from genome assembly GCA_027943335.1 of Chamaecyparis obtusa. Taxonomy (NCBI): domain Eukaryota; kingdom Viridiplantae; phylum Streptophyta; class Pinopsida; order Cupressales; family Cupressaceae; genus Chamaecyparis; species Chamaecyparis obtusa. The sequence goes on along the minus strand of BSBK01011324.1, from coordinate 255,853 downwards.
CTAGGATCCCAAAAGAGAGCCAAACCACCTGAATCGCCTTGGGCACCTAAACCTGGCAAGCACCTCGATACCAAATACTAGAAGCTTTATTCACCATGGCTTCAATTGTTGGCTTAGTTTCCTGAATAAATACCATATCAGGGAAATGAGAACCAATCAAATCTCAAACAATCTTTGTCTAGGGATGCTGTTCAACCCCCTCACATTCCATTATAAAACAATCATTTATGGGGTTGGGAGAAGTGGGAATCAATGGGCTTCATAGACCCCGACTGAACCAATGTATTCCCAATTATCTTGACCTTTTCCTAATTAGTCTTTTGTTCACTCTTTGAAGGCTTGTTTGAAGTTCCCTTTTGAGAGGTTTTTGTTGTAGGCCTAAAGCAAGAGGACCCTTGTCACTTTTCCCAGAATCATAAGCCACCTTACGAGGAGGAACTGAAAACAAACCAACTGCACCCTCCGGCATTACTTGAGATCCGCTGAGATCCTTGCAATCCAAAACCTGAGAGGGTGCATCAGAAACCACCTGTTCAGCCCGTCGGTCCACTGTAGATATAACCTGGTCCTCTTTCCCCTTGACCTCATCCAACACCATACCTTGAACCTTAGCCCCAGAGGAAAGTTCAATTGGAATTCCTTCCTCATGAACCAAGTCATTCAGAACCTCAAACCTGTTAAAAATTTCATCATTCTGTCTATCCATCCAAGCCCTCTTCTATCCCCTACCCTTATTGCGCGGGTTTTTACAGGAATAAATTCCTCCCGATCAGCCTGTCGATCATATATAGGGGCCTTCCCCTTGTCCTCCCTAGAAGAAGAGCGAAGTGGGGCAGAATTAGCTGGGGAGGCTATCTTATTTCTAGGGCATCTTTGCTGTAAGTGACCACATTCATGACATAGTCTACATCTGAATGGCAAAGTCTCATAATCTAGCTATTGGATCCAAGAAGAGGATGCCAAACAAATTTCCATAGAGTCGGGAAGTGGGTTATTAAGATCAACTTCAACACAACTTCGAGCATAAGAGATTACCTTTCTATCTTGAGTTTTCGTAGCTAAGCCTATGGTTTGCCAAGAAGCAGCGAAATTGAGTGCAAAATCTCCTTCCTCTAGAATTTTAATGGAAGCCTCGACAACCGAACCCAATTAAGCACTCTCAAGGGAAGCTCCTCAACAGAGTTGAAATCGACATGCCAAGGGTTGATAAATAACCCCACTTGATTGAAGAAATACGGTCCCCTTCAAAAGCTCTATTTCTGTCCGTCATGTTAGAGAAAATCACCATAATATAATTATTAGCAGCCAAAAAAATCTCCATATCTTTTTCTAGACTTCAAACCCGGTGAGCCCAGGTTTCCAAAACAGGTAGTGAGAGTTGAAGACCCATGAACTTGCATATAAGGGCATGATCACTCCAGTATGAGACATCATCCGAAACTTGTTCGGGTTGAATCACCAACACAGGGCGCTCTTGGGATCTCTCTAGACAACCATTCATCTTTTTGATTCTTAGAGTCCCTTTCGAAGAGGAGATTTCTTTCCCTGATGGAGACATGTCCAAGTGTGCCTTGGCACTAGCATGCATAGAAGAAGAAGGATCAACCATCTCCATGTCACCAGAAGTTGGAGAAGAGTCAATCCCTTGATTTTCCATAGCCAACCGCACCGCCAAATAAACCTAGAAACCACAACACTAAAACTCGCAACCCTAGAAAGTACCCTCTGAGAAATCTCCAAGACGCTTGAAAATCACTAGGCATGGCTCCTTGAACCCAACCTACACCGCTCAACATCCTTCCACCGGTCTCAAACCCTAGCAAAAAACGTAGGCAAGCGATCACCAACTGCATCCCCGCGGACGTAGATTGTACATAGACCCAAAGGGGGAGAGACCTCGTCCCTCCTAAACAAGCTCAGACTGTAGCAAATCCCCCGCACGTAGAAAAAATTCGCGAACAAGAGGGCAAGCGTGTCCTAGCCGTAGGCCATTCCTTTGTCTACATCGCTCACCTCTCCTAACTTTTGAAATTTCACCATAAATTAGGGTTTGAATACAGCCCTAAAAGTCATTTTTTTGCATTTTAAATTATTTTTGCTTTTTGGCCACCCGACGACAAGAGATGTCTAGGTGTCCTTGGGACGGCCGAGGGACATTAGGGCATCCTTGAGACGTCTTGGAGACGCTGAGCTGTCTCTCCCCATCTCTAGACATTGAGGCGGCAACGTCCCTACACCCATGTCTCGGGGATGTCCCTGTCTCCAAAATGTGAGGGTCCGGGGGTGGAAATGCATCCCCGTCATAGTTTTAAATTATGTTTGATTAAACTGATCTTTTTATATTGTATGTTTATTTCATGATTTCTAATACTCAAAGATATCTAGATATACATATTCTTACTCACTCAATTCAAGATTTTCAAAAGAAGATGAAATAATTTGTAAATTTTAAAAAGATTGTAATTCATGTAAAGATATCTGATCTAATCTAAAATTGATTCATGGTATATAACTTAAATCAAGATAGAATATTATTTTAAATAAAAATTAATTTACATTGAAAAACATATAAATAAAAATTATAAAATTACTTTTACAACTTATAAAAAATAATTTAAATAAAATATAAAATTATTTGTAATTCCAAATTAATATATATTTTCAAACATCTTAAAGTTCAGGGAAGAAAACAAGAAAATAAAATCCCTCCAAGAGAATTCTAACTCTATTTTTTCCCAAAAATATAAGTGTTCAAAAATGACAGATATGATATGGAGAAATAAAGTGCAGGGCATCTAATGTTCTTTTTTTTCTTTGAGGGATTGGCCTCTTTATTATAAAATACAAGAAATTTTTAAGGAAATTGAATTTTCTTTGGCAATTATTATTAGTATTGAGTAAATAAAGGTCAAGCAAAAACATTTCTGAGAATTATTGAAAATTTGTATGCATATAAATATATTTTCAAAGTGCACCCTAATATAGTGGTAATTTTGTTTAATGATATTCTTTTTTCACTTAGTTTGATAATGATTACGTTGAAGAGATTTGCTAGTAGCTTACAAGGTTTGTTATTTTCAAAGTTCCACTCAAAGATGATTTTTGAAGTTCTATAAACATGTGCTTAAGTTTTTTCCTGAATTAGTGGGTATGTTGCTTCATGGAAGTCATGTTTAGTTTGGTTTGATAATTGTAATGTTGAACAGACTTGCTGTCAGCTTAATAGGTATGTTGTTTTTATCTTTTTAAAGTTTCAATCAAATTTTCACAGGAGAGTGACTTACACACGAAGAGGACTGGTCACACAGAGTTTACTGACAAGACTGCAGAGGCTGCTAAGCCCATTGATTTAGAGGTGAAGAAGGATCCCTCTCCTAGCTCCTCTGTAACTGTAGTTGGAGAAGATACTCCCATGTCTGAAGGTATGTTTTTTTATCTGATCTCAACACTGCCTTGTGGTTGTAGAACCTACTAGATCACTTTAGTACATTTTTAGGGTCTGACAAATAATTTTTGGACCTTTGGAAAGTTGCAATATAGGAATGTGTTTAAATTACAAGATATGAAATTTTCTGCATTTGTGTTAGACTGCTGACTGAAATAGTATGTAGCAAGGCTGGAAATTCTGTAGAAATTGTACCAATGTGTGGTGTCCATATGATGCAACCAAAATAAATGAAGTGCCACAATTTGGAAGGTCTGGGTGTAAGCAGTATGAGATTTCTAATGTAGTGCTAGGTTGCATGAGCATGATGGAATTTCATCGAACTTGGATTTTGGCTGAATTGCTCTCAGTCAAAAATCACTTACGACTGTTAAATGGGATCTATTTGAACTTTTGCTATGACTTTGGTTTCTTTTCTATAATTGCTGATATTCTTATTTATCATGGATCAGGCACAGATATGATGGTTGCAGAGGTTAATAAAGAGCTATTAGCAGAGCTTGAATCCATGGGTTTTCCTACGGCCCGCGCAACACGAGCACTTCACTTTTCAGGTAGAGAGGATAAATAGTAAATACTAATCTTAATGGTTAATCTGATACTTCCATATAGATCTTTTTCTTGACTGTAAAAACATGTACACTACGTAAATAAGGGAGATGAGGTAATAATCAATCGACGATGTCCATTCTTGGGTGTATTAATCTTATATTTCTTATTAGAGGCAGTATTTCATCTGTTAGGTAATTTGTTTTGCATAACCACATAAACTACTGTCAAGAAATGATTTATTTGACAATAGGGTTCTTATGTGTGCTTGAGTGTGGAAAATTGGCTCATGCTCTAAAACAGCTTTAAGTCTGCCAGTAAACATTTTTAAACCTGCCAGGAAGCATCTTTATAAAACTGCCCAAAATAAAATCTTCCTGCTGTAAAAAGTTTCAAATCATTGTGAATGTGGGAAATCCACAAAGGACTGATATGACAGTCAATTACAGCCGTGTGTAGCAAAGGAATGTGATATAAAAACAGAAAAATTTAATTAAATCAGCCAAGGAGTTTTAATTTGTTTAAATTTGATTTGTCTTCTTTGAGTTTAAAATGCCTGGGCGGTGAAAGGTGGCAAGGGCTTGGGCAATGGAGGCACTAGGAGGCACAGAAAAGTCCTGTGTGATAACATTTAGGGCATTAGGAAACCTGCCATTAGGTGTTTGGCTTGGAGAGGAGGTTTCAAGCGTATTGATGGTTTGGTCTACAAAGAGACTAGGGGTGTCTTAAAGATCTTCCTGGAGAATGTCATAAGGATGCTGTCACTTACACTTTCTACGAGAGAACAAAGATTAACAAATTTTGGCAATTGAACTTTCTACGGTAATAATTGGTTGTTATTGCAAACTATAGTATGCCCTGAGGTATTTCAATTTTGATGTGAAATATCAAGCTTAGCTGGATGATATCCAAACTTTGCACCTTTTTAAACTCCTGAAAAACAAAAACTTCTTTGTCAGATCACAAACGGGGTCCAAAAGATACTTGGGGAACTGGGATAAAAGAACATGCTTCCCATGGGCTGGTAAATTATCCATTTTTATTGTGCAGGCAAGTATTTTCTTATTTTGGAAGAAGAGCTTTGTTTTTGACAAACACAAACATGCTCTTATTAAAACCATTGATAAAATAAGGAAAATGCAGAGGCGTTTTTGTTCTTCTGTAGAGTTCTTTTATAACTGCATGTTTTCCATGGCCAGTTCATTTTTTGTTAGGGTTGTCTATTTGATGGTTGATAAGTAGAAGATATTTTCCACAGCAAGTCAAATTGTGATATTGCTATCAGGATTCAACTGTGTAGTTTTTTTAGTTTCACTAAAAAAACTACACAGTTGAATTCTGATAGCAATATCACTATTTGATGGTTGACAAACTGTTCTATTGACTTGTGTTTGCCTTTTTGTTTTAATGTGTGGCTGAACTTGGACTATTTCGTCTTCTCTTTTTTCCAACAGTGTTGGCACAATATTTTATCTTTATTTTGAAATTTTAATGTATGAAGAAATTAGCATCCTAACCAATTCCTACTGAAACATCCCCACCAAAATTGGCAGAAGAGATGGACATTAAATGAAACTTGGGATGAAGCACATATAATATACATTAGAAATTGTAATACATGGATTTTAAATAAAAGAGGTTAAAAATTACAAGATATCAGTTCTATGTTAAGATATAAGACACCATGATATTAATATGTAGCTTTAAAATATCTAGACAGTAACTTGTCTTATTTCACTTAGTTATAAAGGAATATAATAACTTTTGGAGACTATTCAATTCTATTTTGCTAGCTTATCTTGTAGCAAAAAATTCCAATAACATATTAAACAAAAGTCCCATATAGTTATGTTGCAACATGCTAAAATAGACATTGATGTGCAATCACAGACTCATTTCTGACTTCCAAACAGTATGAAGTTCATAAGATTTCTTAAGGGACAATCACAAATTAGTTACCGCACAAGCCCACTTGAGGAATGGTTGCTTGTTACATTAAATTCAATTATTCAATCAGATCCACAGCAGAAGATCATGTTATCATCAGGTTGTTCCATGCACACCATGGGATACCTACATTATATGCCATGAAATCCAATGTGAGAATTAAAGTTCAGGCTCTTCTCGATGATAGTGAAAATGGAGAGTTTTACGGGTGCATAAATGGTTAACTAAGTCAAAATATTTACAAATTTCTAAAAACTATTTAGACATTTTATCTATGACTAAATTCAATTTTTATAATATTTTATAGATTTTGTTTGAGAGTTATTATTAGTGCATAAACAAACAAAAAACCAGTTAAAAACATAATCTTTCATTGAATTTATTTGCACCTCATAGTTTATTGCACCTCATAGTTTATTGTGGATAGTTAAAATGTCCAAACTCAAAACTGCCTTACTACCAAAATTATATAAATTATTAAAATTATTGTGTGATATACCCTTTCTGAAATAAGAAATAAAATATAACATTAAAATAATGGACCCATGTAATATTAATAATATTAATCAATAGTATCAATAATACTAACCAATCATATTAATAATATTAATCAAATAAAGGATTATATAATGGTTACATACTTATTATACCAAACAAATATTTAAATAATAATAATACAAATATCATTTGAATACCATTACTTATTAGTTTTTGCCACATTGGATTGACCACATATGCACAGAGGGTAATTACATATGGGCCATCAACTTAAGACAACTAATATAATTAATCAAATACTAATTTACATGTAATTATCAATTAAATAATTCTATTAACCAATTGATACTCCTCTTATTATTATTATCTATCAAATTTAAAGTACGTGCGTCGACTCCTGCCTTGTTAGCATGAATGAAGTTACAAACAAAATTCCTTCAACATCGCCTCTATTACATCCAATTACCTGTGCTTATACAACTGCATTATAACTAATATGGCACTCATGAGAGGTAGAAATACCAAAGGATGTTAGAGATAGATGCTTGAATAAGGATTGGCATTATTCCATATATGTTATAATCCCACGGGAATCTCATGATTAAGAAATGATACAAGCCAGGAGGAATATGGAGTCAAGCCAAATAATATTATCGTTGCGTAAAGAAGTTATTGACTCCATTGAACAACGTTGAAGAATGGAGCTGATGACACATACATGGGTTTAGGCATTTATTCCATGTCAACATCCTTATCGATAATCTCTTGAACGACTATTGTTAATTATATGATAGACAACAGCTATAAAGAGATTCTTCAGATATTAACATTAAATTGGTTTAGTTATAAGTTAATACGATGTTATAGCATACGATTTAAATAATGATTACAAAATGACAATTGGTTATGGAAGGGTGTGATGGGGAGCAATCTGGGAAGGGACACATCTCTCATCAGAAAGGGATGCCACCAACCAATTCTTCATGATATATATTGAGAACCGGTTCCACTCTATGAAGAGCAGGGTATAAGGAAAATAGACAAGCATCGAAGAGGATATTATCTCATATATGATCTGCTCTTCTAGAGCCAATTGAGTCATGGCAAATCAGTGGTATCTGATATAGAAATTATATATCGAACACAGCCAACATATAATATATTTATCAATTCAGATCAGAAGGAAGGGAATATAAATAAAAAAATCAAGGTTGGTCATTCACAACAACCATCACTTATGCATACAAAAATATATCGAAAAAACAGAATAAGATTGGAATCAACATTCACAACCTATCAGAGTTATATAAATTGAGACATATTGTGGCCTGCAATTACACACAAAGATACGAGATTCATTATCATATAATTAATAACGTAGTGTATATATATATATATATATATATATATATACACATACTCTGATTTGTCACCTGCCAAACTGGAAGGAATGAATATAAGGATGTCTTCAAGGAGAGCTTGTGTAAATTCTGCCAATAGCTTCTGTTCCAAAATAGGGTGGGGGTCAGCGTCCCAATAGTTTGGGCTTGGACCTGTCAACCTTGAGGGAGCCTATTGGGAATGGTCTCTAAGCGCCTCGGTCACATCCTAAAATCTTCCTATCCAATTCGACAGAGTAATAAGTTGGATATGGAATCATCAATATAGTCATAAGAGGAAATATAAATTTTATTTAAATTATCTTTTCATTTAATTAAGTTGAAATACTAAATAGATCTATATGAATTACGAGCATGATAAGTAGACCAGAGAGATCCAAGGTTACAAACTAACAAGGGTCATCTATAAATTCTATTTGAATTATCTTTTCATTTAATTAAGTTGAAATACTAAATAGATCTATATGAATTACAAGCATGATAAGTAGACTAGAGAGATTCAAGGTTACAAACTAACAAGGGTCATTACATATTGAAATGTAGAACCACTGATTTATGGATTTGATGTTGTGTATTACATTTTTTACTTCAAACTTGTTACTATCAAGCTCTTTATTATTATTTATAAATATTAAATATTTTCAAACTTAATATCTCTTGGTGTATTTTACTTAGATTTTTTTTGATTGGTAAAGGTTGATTTTATTAATATATAATATAAGGATAGTACAATATATGGTTAAAAGTTTGTGGTATGAGACCACTGAAAAGTCCATAAATCACCACAGATCACCAAAATTTACAGCCTGCCAACTACAAAGTCACCACCTACCCCAAACTCTGCTATCAATATATAGACATCGTTTTGCCTACCCGCTACATAATATCCAACTAACTATCCTTACAGATATGAACAGATAATTGCAAAAATAACTAGACTCTTGTCGATTACACATGTATCAAAATTTACAAAAAGAGACTGAAACGAGGCACCAAATTCTGCAAAACTCTAAAAAATGCAGGCTGTATCAATTCTTCTCCTTCTGGTTTGCTGTGCTCACCCAAGGGCCAATATTCCTCCTTTGAAAACTTCTGCCGCTTCCTCGATCTCTTCACAACATTGGAGCTGAACAGTTGCTCCTCACGTGCCTTATCACAGAGGTAGTCTTTTATAAAGTCCCACCCCACTTGAGCCTCAGCACGCCTCTTCTCTTTTTCCTCTGCTGCACTCCACAATCAAAAGGGTCTCAGAGGAGGGGAGACCTCTGAGATATGCATCCATCCATGCTTTGCAACAAAACCTTCCCTTGGTTTTGCCATCTCTACAAATGCTCTTGATCTGTATGTCCACTCCTCCCTTACGCAGTCTCTCATCACCCAATGGGCATCATCCTTGCAACTGAGCTCCAAGTACCAAGCCAGAAATATAAAAACAATGTCCATATTTGTGTGATAATGAAATTCAGATTCCATGTACTCTTCCCCTAGCAATATTTCCACCATTTGGAAGAACTTTGGATCCTCAAACTTGAAAACATTCTTGAAATGAGTTTCCAAGATCTTACCCGCAAAGGCAAGTTGCTTTTTTTGTGTTATCAGGGTGAAGTTTGCTTCCGTGGTTTAAGTTTTTAACAGATACCACCTGCTGCATTGCTTCACAAGTCTCTGCCAACTCCTCCGAATGCAAGAAGAATGAAATTATCTTGCCAACTTTTGAAATGAATATGCACACTCCCCATGGCGTGTTGACATTTATCATCAATGCAAAATTAATGTTTTTAGTGGGTGGTGACATCCAGAGGCCGCCACTCAGCATAATCAATATCTCAGAGATCATTGAAGATCATCGAGAGTCGCATTGGCCTGAGGGTTATTAATGGTACCTGCCCACTTGGACAGACTGCCCACCACTTCATTGCCTTCACGCTTGACGTGGGTTAATTTAAAATTTTTAAAGTTTTGGAGCTCCTTTAAAATTAATTTAATGAATTTATTTATTTTCCATGTGAAGGCCTCCCCTTTTTTAATTGCATTTATAATTATCCATGTGTCACGTAAATGCAGGTTCGAGATCTTTAGGTTACTTGCCATTCTAACACTTGATAATGCAGCTTGAACTTCTGCTTCATTGTTTGTTCCTTCCATCAGTCTTTTGGCTGTAAATGCAATGATATTTCCATTGTGATCTCAGGCAACGAATCTCGTGCCAGATGGGCGAGGGTTTCCTTTTGACACCTTGTCGAAGTTAACTTTTATGCATCCTTCCTTTGGTTTGATCTACACTACTTTCTCTATCTTGGGAGCTACTGGATCAATGTAGGAAGGCACATTATCTGGCCATTTTACTTTGATTTATAAAAATATATGTATGATACTAAAAAATATTAACATAACAATGTTATGTTAAATTTATTTTTTTGTCAAATCGTAGGAGTACCATTTACAAAGTATCATGTGTGCATTTCTGATTTATCTTCCTACAATCGAACAATTTTGAAGGGTTCGTGTTGAACACTTCTGAATGCTGAGAGGGGGGAGGGGGCGGGGAGGGCTGAATCAGCATGTATTAAAACTTAACCATTTATCAAGCATTCATTCCAATTAACAAATGTGCAGAAGTAAATAATTGAAACAAAAAGTGAAACACACAAGGACACCAAGATTTTTACATGGAAAACCCAATGTGGGGAAAACCACGGTGAGAATAACACTCACTATATGAAAACTGTTTACAATATTTGAGGCCAAAGGCCAAGGAAGCTCACTGTTCTTGATTTGGACTTGCAAGCTAAGGTGCACAACCTCAGGGCAAGATACAATGGACTTCTAAACACTGAAGATCACTTCTTCAGGGCAAGATACAATTGATGTAATGTCCCTCCCTAATTATTGAGGTTCATATTATAATTTTTTAATTAAATGCTAAGTTGTCCCTACATTAGCATTTAATTAAATATAAATATTTCACTTGCACTTCTATAATTAATTTAAAAAGGTGAAATATTCTTTTTTGTCTCATATCAGCCGAGGGAATTAAAAATTAAAGGAATTTAGAGTGTTCCCTAACAGTTACATTTGGAGGTCAGGTAAAAGGAGCTGGAAGTTTTTAGTGAGGGGCAGACTGGGAATTCAGAATATCAATAGGAATACTGTGGAACTACAGATTATTTTCAGCTTCTTGAGAATGCATGCTTTGCAGGAGGACGTTATATTCAAAATTGGGAGAGATTCTTAGGATAACTTTAGCATTTCATATTATTTGAGGTTGTTATACAAACCAAATAACATTTTGGAATAGTGTTTTAAAATAAGCAAACTTGTGTGCCGCAAGTCTTAAGGAATGAGAGTGGAGATTTATTTTATATTTCTTGCAAACCATCTTGAGATGATATTATCAATTGTTGAACTATCGAACTGTGGTATTCTCAAGCTTGTGCGTATGGGGGCCTTCTAATAATAGTATTTAGACAAGAAAGAGAAGTTGAGGAGTTGTTTTGACTGGAACAATATCAACAGAAAATTCCTCTTGAGGTCCTGAGGCTGATAATTAACTATTAGAAATGACCCGTCACTGATTTTCACTGAAAGAGAACTGATATCTTATGCCGTGATGGAACTGTACTTTAGGGTGGCGTTTTTGACTGTAATATTTTCAACGATAAGAAACTGGGAATTGTGTGTTATTCGGGAGTGAGTACTTATGCGATAAAGGCCAATTTTTTTTGAGATTATTCATGCCGAGAATGTGAAGCGACTTAGATTCCAACAGAATAGTCCACGGTGACAGGGTTGGGCAGGGGTCCCTGTAGGGTGAGACAAGGAAAAAAGCCATAGAACCGGTTATCTCAGTCCCATAGAGCCGGTTTTCGCAGTCACATAATCGGAAATACTAAAAATGTGCCTATCTTGCTGTTTTAGGTTGTTCTCGGTATCTCTCAGGCAGGTGTGTGCAAGAACCAACGCAGAGCTGGGTATTCCAAGGATAGTTAAGTTGAAGGAAACTTTGGTATATTTCTGATTTGCATAGGATTTCCATTACCAACAGTTGACTGCATTTTTGGGCGGAGTAGACGTTCCATAAGTTTGTGGTTGAGGACTCGAAGGATTCAAGGAACTATTAGCAAGTTGGTATATCGGGTGGTGAACTGTCCTTTGTACAGAATGTGGTACGGATCTCAGGCATTGGTTCTTGCAAAGGAAGACTTATATGAACTCACTAAAATCTGGGAACACAATCTGTATTACTATGCAAGTTGATCATACTCAACAGCTGGGTACCTTGGGATGTAAAGAAGCTCTTCTTCGGACTTTATATGCTACTTAAAAGGTCAGGAAACAATTCTATACTTTTGTTGCTTTGAACATAATTTAATGTATACAATATTACTGTAATTTCTGTTTTTTATTCTTCACATGAAATGGGTCCTTATGTAAAGACTGCATTTTATAACCAAATGAAAAAACGATACCTTTTGCAAGTTTCATTAAACTACAAAGGCATATGTCTTTTTACTTTTAACGTTAAAAAGAAAATAGGAGTTGGAATTTGGGATCTCTTATAATTGATTTGATTACAATTAACTGATATTGTTGAACTGAAGAGAAGCACATCCTTTGAAATGCTGATTACAATTCACTGTTTTAAACATCTGAAACTGGCTTCATTACTGCTTATCTGCACTTTCACACCTTTGCACTTACACAATGCACTGTACACAATTACATCTACAACTCATAGCATTCTCTTTTATATATCATCCACAACACATAATAACATCAATTAGGTTGGACTGATTAGATGTAATGTGCAAAACAATAAATAGCTTGCCCCAAATTCATTCTCCAATGCATGCAGAAGGGAAACAAGATGTGTGAAGTATCACACCATGTCAATGCACCTTCCTATTAATACCAAATCATTGCCTTCAACTCCGCATGCTACCACATGGACCAAAACAACTCAAGTCAGCTCCACAAGATAGAACAATTAATGCACGCCAACCAAGCATATCAAAATGTAGCGTGAACCCCTACAACCACTGCGGATGCACAACAAAGCATCTCCTGACACCAACATGAACAAAGCAATATTAGAGAACCAGAACACCAAAACTACTAAAGGCAGAGGAATGCATAGAATTCTTGCAAACTGGTACACGGTTTCTTCATGGTTGATACGGAGAACAACACCACATCAACTGCAGAACAAATGAGAGCATGAAACCTGAGAGCTGACATCCTTTTACATCCATCAACATCTTATCACAACCGTAAGATATAATGAAGTCAACGTGACACGATGTAGACCAAAATATAGAACCTTGTCAGACAGACTGTTCACCAAACAATCATACTTAGCCAATTTCTACTGCAGATACGTGAATGCTTCTCCAATGCTCTGGAATAGACCTGAAACATTTGGATATACTATATACAATGAACTCCAACAGTTTTCATATACCAATGTCAACCCATATGTATACTTCTAATACTGCATCACTCCAAAATGGATAGGAACACTACTAAACTCAACTTCCGGACTATAGTTGACACTAATGACAACAAGTTTGACAACAATGACAATACATAGCTCATATTTGCATCTATCTCCCCCTTTGTCATTCATGGCAACACTTGTGAAATCCCCACATCATCAATTTGTTTCTCCCCCTTTGACATCAAAGACAAAGGGCATCTCCAACTTACTATACAAATTTTGTGTTACCCTAAGATTCCTGCATTACTCTCCCTGAGAACAAAATATCATATGTACAACAAACTCCAATACTTATCCTTCTCCGCAATACATCTACAATACTTACAATCCCCCCCACCCAACTGTATCAACTCTCCCTTAGGGAATGCAACTGAAAACCAAAACTGCATTCCAGTAGTCTTCTACTTATCTCATGTGTATATATGGGAAGAAAATTGTCTACCGCCCTAAAACTTAAGAAGCTCATTTGGATGGAGGCATTATGCTCTTGTGGACAAGCTTGAGTTGAGCCCAAGTGGACTTCCAATCATCTCCCGCAGAGGCCAACATGCTGCATTGACTATCTATCTTCAAAAGAAGATCCTTTGCCTCTTTGCTGCTGTTCAGCACCTTGACAGATTGTTCTTACTTTTGAGAATCCTCAAGAAACTTTACTAGACTTGTATGCTTCATATTTACAATGTCCCCGAGTTGGCAAAACTTCTTTATTTTCTTCTTCTAATTATTTAACAAGTTCAATGGTAAATACAAGTTTTCTATCTGTAACTCACTGCTACCATACACATCCTTCTTTAGATCTACTGTGTTGGGAAGCTGTACAATCTAAGACTTGTTGATGTGAGTTTTATTCCACTACAACATGCAGAATCTAATACTCAAGTATTCAGAATGAAATACTAAGTACTCAATCCTCTCTTGATATAAGGTCACTTCTTATGCTAAGCTTGCAAAGTAAGATCATGAAATGACTTCAAGGTTCTCTCTATTGTGGACACTCGCTTAGTTGAAATGATGTGATTGCCGGTTATCACTTAAGGGGACTTACACTAGTTCATTCAAGACTTGTCAATAATGCACTTATAAAGATTATGCTTCACAATGTGCGATGAAAATATACTTTGATTTTTCAACTTTTCAACTCTCAACTTAGACTTAAACTTCTAATTCCTACTTCTATTTCGACTTATGAATGCAAGGAAGTATGGATGGACTTGGACTCTACTAGGTGCAGTCTTGTCAACGACTACACCCACCTAGTGCAAGCTTCTATGGTAGATTCAAATGGTTATTAAATCAATATTTCCTCTTCAATCCCATCAAATGGATGCAAACTAAAGATTCAATACTAATTGAAGTTAAGCGCTTTCACTCATCAGCTAACCACACAAGGCACACTTACAATCCGTAAGAGGCTAGTGGCTCGGATTTGTCGAGTCAATCAAGTAAACATCCACAATTACTTTCATTCAACTAAACTACTTGGAGCAAATTCTATTCTAACAACTTGGAATAAAAATCTAATCTAACAATTTGAAATGAAAATCTATTCTAAATGAGGGATGTAGATCACCATGCAATAGTGCAAACTTGATCACAACAATTCACCATGCAAGACACAACAATGAAAAGTAGAGCAAATTTGGCATTATATTAATAATAATTCTCAAACAATCTCCCTTACAAATGAGAGGGGTGGGTTTTATATAGGAGCCCCAATTACAATGAATGGCCAAGATTGATTTGAAATCGATGGCCTAGATTAAACCATTACAAACCCTAATTAGGGCAACCAAAAACAACCAATAGAAATGAAGCACCACAAAATGAGCCAATGAGAAAATTCAAAGGCTAGAGGACCAATAGGAAGCAAGGAACCTACCTAGTCATCATACAACTCATCATCTAACATAAGCACTCCTTTTTCCCTCTCCCTCTTAGCAAAATCAATGAACTTAAGCAAAATTGCTCCAAGTTCCTCCATGTCAATACTAGGGAGGCTGCCATGTTGTATCCCCATAACCTCCAACTTCTCCATGCATGCATCCAATTTACTATCCCAATTTGAAGTGTGCCATTGTAGATCATTAATAGGAACCATAAGTGAAAGGAACCCATTCAAGTGACTCTTCTCAAGAGAGTTTGTATCTTTGAAATAAACTGATTCCAATCTCGCCTTCAGCTCATCCAATTCCAACTCACAAGAGGCATCAATATCAAGACCAATCAAATCCTTAATTGCAATGAGGACCTTCGAACATATCTTCAAGACAAGATCCTTAATATCATCACACTGAGTGCGCGCATGCTCATATGTAATCCAACTCACAAGAGGCATCAATATCAAGACCAATCAAATCCTTGATTGCAATGAGGACCTTCGAACATATCTTCAAGACAAGATCCTTAATATCATCACACTAAGTGCGTGCATGCTCATATGTAGTCCTCCCGGTGTCTAATGAGAGATAACAATGGCCAAATTCATAAGCACTCCCTCTATCAATAACTCCCTCCCGTGTCAGGATCGCTGTGGGAATAGTCCTTAATGCCTTGAGACAAGGAATGACCTTATTTTTGATGGGTTGTAATTCCTTCCACATCTCCTCTAATCCCTGCATTTTATATATACGTATTGTGCTATTTTCATATGCTCGAACCATCCCTGTGAGAAAGTCCTCTGCTTGCCTCTTAATATCACCTGTCCATTCCTTTACTATGTTGCAAGCACAATGTGAACTTTGAGAAGTGGGAACATTTTGGATAAGTGCTGTGCTCTCATGCCCTAATGGATTCACATATCTGTTTATGATCTCCTTCATCATCAAGTTCTCCATTTCTAGTTCATCCTTTTTTTTATCAATTTATTCATCCTTTCTTTTATAACATCTACATTTCCTTTCAATTCCTAAAACTCTTGATCCTTAGTTGTTGGCCCAATATCAATTGAGGATATATGATAATCATTGGGAGTAATCTCAACTTCATTTCTATCTTCAACGAGAACAACCAAATGCACAGTGTGAGACCCTGTCTCATCCTTGGTAATCTTATGAATTTTCCTTGCTTGCTTAGGTTCTCTTGGTCTCCCAATCCTGCTAAAAAATGTATCAATATCATCTATAGGGAGGACCTCCTCCACTCTCCTCCTTTTCTTCATGCTATCCCTTAGCCATTCAGGAACCTCAGACAAATCCACATCAGTCATTTGTTCGTCTTCATCACATCCCTTCAATGCTGAAATGACTTCATCATCCATCTCTTGAGTGTTTGGATCAGGCTGCTTCATGTCATCCCCCAGTTCGACTACCGACTGTATTGTAGGTGAGGATGGCAAAATCTCTGTACCTTGCTATACTGAATGTGTGGATGAAGCTGCCTCATGAGCGTTTTGACGTAAAATCTTCGTATCTCCACCCCGCATTGAATCATTATCCATAATTTGTGTCTCTATCTCCCTTGTTGATGAAGAACTAAGAATAAGAGTAGGCGTGGTGGACCTACGACCTTTGCTTCCAGATTCTTCACTGATTGTCCTGTCACTTGATGCCTGTGATGTTTCTGCCACATTACCCTTTTCCTTTAAAGTTTGTCCTGCATTTTGAGTGTGCAATCTTGAAGTGCTAGTAGTTCCTTCATCACCCTTGGAAGAGGAATCCTTAGTCTACATCTTTGTGTGGGTGAAGATAACACTTTGTCTCATCAATCTCCTCACCTGCCTATCAAGCCATGCCCTTGATCTATCCATCACTCCCTTCAGTAAGATCCCCAAATCTGAAAGCTCATCCTTTTGTGACCAATTAGGTGGCTCAATTGTCTTACCCTTCTCATACTCATAATTAGGATTGATTATGCACCCATCATCCCTGACTTGGTCAGGAATGAGGAAGACACCACATTTTCTCATGAAGTCCACTATCATCCTAGACCACATTTTCCTCCTCACCTCTTCATCCATAAGATTAGACCAATAATCTTCTATGTCTACCCTGTGTCTGTATTTCATGCTTTCGTGGGTTTGGATTTTCTGGAATGGATCAAAATCCCTCCTTGCATTGTATGTCCCCGACTGGTAGAACTGCAACTCCGCACTGGTTGTGCCTGTTGCCTATAATGAAGGGTAAGACTAGCATTTTCCCCAACGTGATGGAGGAAGACATTCCTTGTCTGTGCTTTTCCTTTTGTATGAGACCAAATTCTGAAAGCTGTCTAACCACCTCTAACAAAACCATCTTGTTCATAATGTACTTGGGAAGTTTATATGGTTATGAGGAAAATCCCTGGATCTTGATACAAGTGAAAGTAGGGAATTGGATATACCAATTTCCATACTATTGCTCGATCAATGCAATGACATCCTTGGATAGCCTCTTGTGTGTTTCTCCCTGAAGTGAGCGAGTGATGTACATACTGAAGATGTCATTAACTCTCCTGTAACTCGCCCTCTCACGTACCTGCAACTCTGGAAGACATTCATATACCTTAAATTGATCCTTGCCATTCCCAATCATGCCTGTG
Source organism: Chamaecyparis obtusa (assembly GCA_027943335.1). Classification (NCBI taxonomy): domain Eukaryota; kingdom Viridiplantae; phylum Streptophyta; class Pinopsida; order Cupressales; family Cupressaceae; genus Chamaecyparis; species Chamaecyparis obtusa. The sequence goes on along the minus strand of BSBK01011324.1, from coordinate 238,002 downwards.
CATATGAGGCCTGGATATTTTACATTCGTTGCCAATAGGTAGATCACATAGGAGCTCATATAGAACTGCTTCGTTTTCCTCAAGTTCCTCAATTGTGCATCTATGTTGTCACTTATTATTTTTGCCCAATCTATCATCACTTCTCCTATGGCTATCTCTTCTATGAAGTAGAACATGCAGGTGTCAAAGAAGGCTTCCTAAGGTGTACCCATAACTCTGTTTAGCATAAAGATTAAGTCACTGTATTCATCTTTGAAGTCTTCGCTTACTAGCTTCTTTGGCACTTAGAGTGATGTTTTCTTGGCCCACTGATCCAATTTTTGTTAATAATTTAATAATGTCCATACAAGCGTCTGGCTTCGCATTATATAATGCCTTGGTCTGTTCCTTGGTCCTGACCTACTTTTCAGAGTAGTAGGGAATCCCAAATGTCTCTCTCACTGCTTCTTCATTCAGGAATGCAAACACCTTCCCTCTAGCCCTGATTGTTCTAGTGTCTGTATCATAGTTATGTGCACACTCGACCATAAGATCGTTGCACTGAATGGCTGAAGGGAATCCTGTTGCTTGGTAAAGTCCATTCTTCATTGTGTTCGCAACTATCTTTGAAGGTAGATGGTCCCCATATTCGTACATTCTCCTTCTTAGTTTCTTCATGTCAAGATGTTTCATATTGGTGTATGCAACCTTTCTCCACTTGGATGCCATTAGGGCCTGTTTGTTTGCGGGAATTAGACTGGAATTGGGATTGTCAAATCTCGGAATTGACATTTTTCAATGTTTGTGTTCAAAACATAAAATTGGAATAGGGATTTGTTAATTCTCATTTACCCCCAAACCAGCATTTGAATCTTCCATCTAAATAGGTGGAATTGAAAAATCAATTCCAATTCCACTTAAATGGGAATTGGGGGTAAAGCAAAATTTATAATATTCTTAAATCCATATGCAAACAACATTTTCCATCTTCTCATTATAAATTCCAGGTGAACCAAATGGTTCCAGCCATATTCCCAAAACTTTTTTCTAGATTTAAAACTTCCAAAAATGTCAAACTTCTAATGTTATTTAATTCCAGCAACCAAACGGACCCTTAAAGACTCTGGATAGAAGCCCTTGGATAGCTTCTTAATTAATGCCGTCCTCTCTGCGAATCCCTTAGGCTCTGCCATTTCCTGCTTGAAGCTCAAAGTAAGTAAGGACTTAATGACTTTTAAAGGAAGAAAATATCAAACTTAGAATCCTTGCATTCAACCCTTGGAATAATTAATGAAATTCACCCCTTTTACTTAACAAATTTAATCCAATGAAAGATGGCACTAAAAAAATACTTGGATCAAAATCTTAAGGTAGGAAAAGTTAGATAGCACCTTGCCTTGAATAGACATAATCTAACCCTTATGATACTTTAATTCACTGAAGACAAGGAGGTCTGAAAATGATTTATGGTAAATTCAAGTAACTTATAAACTCTCCAAGGATTGGTTTGTGAACTTAGAGTCAAAATTTGTGATTCAATCATGCATTGAAATCATATTCCACCACCCAAAATGATAAAATCAGACCCTCTTCGCACTCAGATTTTCTGAAGACAACTCATGGATAAGTCTGAAAATTAGCTTCAAATAGGTCCAAATACAAGCCCAAGCAAAATTCAATCAACACTTATGAGTCCAATGGGGGTATGAATGAAGTCTACTAGGATAAAACCATATTGTTCCAATTCCGATTTTCTGAAGACAGGTCTGCAACATACCTCCACTGTGGTGATTTGTCTTAAAATTTAGTGATTCTTGCACAAGAACAGGCCCTTAACACTCAACAGTGGTCCTTAGGATGATCTTTCAAGTTGGCAAATTATGGGCATTTTTTCCAAAATCGCTCCTGTTCTGGAGTCCTCAGACCTTAAACCTGCAAATTTGTCTTCAGACTTTAGAATGGCCTTAGAGGATGTTTGGAATGATGCCAAAAGGTCTGTAACGTAGTTAGGTTCAGATTACAAATAAAGACAACTCAGATTTAAATGAAGAAAAATGATTTTCTGAGATAGTCCTCAGACTTTCATTCATAGCACCCTTACCTCAACTCCTCAGTGACTGAAATCAATTGGAAAAGGTGAGCTTTTGGTCAAAGAACGTTCTGCAAACAAATTTGGGCAGATTAAGCACTTTCTATGAATTTCCAAAAGAATCTCCCGTCTGAGGAATTCTCAGATCTGGGCCTGTATATACCTCTGTTTCAGCCTTCTAATGGCTGCAAAATGGTGCCAAAGGACGGGGAATCAGTCCCAAACAAGCTCAGCAAGCCTTGGGCTTCGAATGAATTTTATTGATTTTTTCAAAAAAATTGCCCTATGTAGAGAAATTCTCAGACTTCAGTCTGAAGACTTACACTTTCAGCTTTCCCTTGCCTTCAAAATTCAAAAAAAATGCCCTCCTATCAACCTGCAATAATCCATGGGTGAATTTCCTCGCAAATGGTTTTCTATAAATTTTAAAAAAAAATCGCACCGTGTTGGGGTTTTCAGATTTTGGTCTGCAAATACCTTGTTCTCAGCCCTTTAATGGCTTCCTGAACTTCAGAAATGTCACCTTCAGCCCCTCCTCCAATCACAAACACCCCTTGAACTCTCTATTTCAGCCTTCCAAGGCTGGGTCGATTTCCAATTTGGCCCTCTTGCTTCAAATTTCGATCACTTTGTCTTTTGTCTCTCATGGATACTCATGATTTTACAGTATGGTTGCCAGTCTTTTAAAGATGCCTTAGCCTCTTGTTTCCTCCCCACAAGCAATGTGGGACAAAAGTTTTGCCCATCTAGAAGCTTCCAATATTTATTTTATTAAATTTTCTCATATAATTAATTAATAAAATAATGCTTTTATGGGGAAAATCGACCCATATAAGGATCCCTCAAATTTGGCGCTGTCCACAATCTCCATTCATCAATCCAAGCTAGCATTCACTCTTAAATTCTGATTTTGTATGTTTTTATAAAGAAAAAATGATTTTCCTTAGGATTTTGGCAATTTTAATTGTGGAAAATCAATTTCTATATGGTTTTTTAGGCTCCTATGCATGGAATATGCCTTTATATGGAATTTTGGACCAATTGACCAGCCAAAATTTAAATACACCTAGGATTTTACATTTAACCCACTATAACATGACCCCAAAGGACTTCAATTTTACCATTCCCACTTTAAGATTGCAACTTGGCCACTTGATTTCTATACCACCCTAGTCTCTTGAAGCTCCGAATTGCCTAACTGTTGATGTGAGTTTTGTTCCACTTACACAACATGCAAAACTAAATATTCAATGCTTCGAGAAACATAAAACATTAAATCCTCTCTTGAACAAAGTCATCTCCCATGCTAAGCTTTGCAATGAAGATCATGAAATGACTCCAAGGTTCCTTACACTTGTGGATATCTAACTCAGTTGAAATGATGTGATTTGCTGGTTAATCACTTAGGCGGGCTTACGTAATTCATTCAAAGGTGTCAACTTACTTGCACTGATAAAGATTTGGCTGTGCAATATATGATAAAGTATATCCGTGATTTACATCACTTCCAACTTTGCTCATTAACTCCTACTATGTAGACTACTATTTCTAACTATGGATGGGAAATTAATGGATGGACTATGTTGTCAGCATAATTGTATGTACGGGTGTCATATAATAAAGTGTTATGTTAATGTTATGTTAATCTCGGTGGTTAGTCACCGAAAGGGTAAAACAGTTACGACGCGACGTTTCGGTCGTGTCCTTTCGGAAGCTATATGTACACACTATTCTGTGAATGTAAGGGACATGAAATATATACGGAATACTCTGATGATTACTTGAATACAGTTGTCTTATACTACATGCTTAGCATTTAACTGTGTCTATGCAATTACTTTCCGTTGTCCCGAGAGGGAAAACATCTGGCGCTGTTGCCTAGACATACCCGGATGGCGAGTAGGCATAATGGGCTTACCCGTTAGTGCAATAAACCCAGAAGCCGAGGAAGCCCGTACCGAGTTGTAAGACGGAGAGGATAATCTGGCACGTGACTTCCGAATTTTGTTTCAAGTAGCTCTTGAAACTCACGTCCGAAGGGAGGCAACGAACAGAGACGTCCCTGCAGGCGTAGTGTGGGACGCGATTTGGGTGAACCCTGCAGCGAATCGGTTGTTGAACCAACTTCCACGGTTGCTGGCACAAGCAGCACTCGCACGACGTATTCGGCAAGAGGAAATTGACCGTGAGGACCGCCGCCAGGAGATCCTCCGTGCATTCCACGCCTGAGAGCATCTTCGTCGCCGTCGGGAGGAAGGAAATGACAAACAGTAAAGTTGTTGAAGTTTGAAACGAAGGGGAACGGAACACAAAAATTCAATTGTAGTTCAATTGAGAATGTTGTAAAGCAACATGAATTAATAAAAAATAAGTGTTCTTTTTGATTGAGCAATGTGTATAGTCTGTCTTGATGCCCAATAATTTAAATAAAGATCGAAATAAGAAAGTGATAGATGACGAAGGGGAAGCCGCACAGAAGGCTTTGATATCCGCGCAGCAACGTGAATGTCGGTGTAGGCTCAGGCAACTTGCCAAGGACCAGCTTGTCGGAGGGTTGCCCGAAGGGGACCTCGAAAGTGGCACGGAAGGTGCAGAAGCCGAATTGGAACAGTTCATTTCGCCGGAACATCGAAGGGTGCGGAGTAGTGAAGAATTAATTGAGGAAACGCGAGCGTTGAATACCTTCCTCCAGGAAGAACGAAACCGGTTTGAAGACTGGGTCCGTACACCACGTGCGGAAGACCGTGATCACGAAGGGAGACGTACGGCTGAGGGTGACGTTGACTAAGCAGAGACACACGGGAACCCTCCATTGGAGCCCACGACTCCACATAACACAATTCCACCAGTGACACAGGCACAACAAGTGCCACCAGTAAATACCGTACAAAGCAGCACAGTAGGGGTGGGTGCGGGTACCACAGGCGGTGGTGCTGGACAACACAACCCAACCACCTATGGCGACTCATAAAGAAAAGTTGCCAAAGTTCCATGATGATGGAAAGGACGACCCAGCACGGCATTGCCGTACATGCGAAACCATCTGGTCAGCCAACGGGGTGACTGACCAGGATGAATGGATGAAGCAGTTCCCCGCCACACTGAGAGGAGTGGCTATTGATTGGTATTCAGACTTGGATAAAACCAAGGTAACTACGTGGGATGAACTGAAGAAAGCATTCGAGAAGGAATTCCGGCTTCTCCGAGATGATAACGAGATAGTCTCCGAAATCTACGGAACAAAGCGAGGTAAGGAGACCGTACGGGCGTATGGCCACCGACTTAAGGAATTAGTTGGAAAGATGGAGAGCCAACCGGCTGATGGCCTAAAGAAAAGGTGGTTTGTCGAAGGCTTGAACCCTAAGCTACGACGAAAGATGAAAATTGTGCCTCCGACATCCTACGATAATGCATACAACCGGGCCATGGACCTGGAAAGCGAAAACAAGACGGCCAAAAAGAAGAAGAATAGATCTTCGTCATCCTCTGAAGACGATACGTCGGAAGAGGAGAGTAGCAGCGACGAGAAGCCGAAGAAAAAAGTCATGGCCCTTCAGAAGGATATGGAACGGATGTTAAAAGAATTCAAGTCAATGAAGGGGACCACAAGCAAGGATGATGAACTGTGGTGCACGGATTGTAAGGAGAACGGCCACACGAAGGGTGCTTGTCCCAAGAAGGCATTCTGTGACATCTGCCAGATCATGGGACATTCTACGAAGGAATGCCCATACAATCTGAAGGCACGTAACCAGCAAGTGCTCTTTGCACAGGAGCAGCCTTCCACATCGGATTCAAACAATAATGCATCTTCCGGAGGCTACCGAGGAAACCGACGAGGCGGACGGGGGAATAATAATAAGAATTCCACCTGAAGCAGGGTCCAATACGATGGGAAGGGACGCCTGATGATTCAATGTAGGGCTTGCAACCAATGGGGTCATTACGCACGAGAGTGTAATAATAATGATGCCCCTCAAAAGTTATGTCGGTGGTGCGGCCCCGGTGACCACGAAGATGCCGATTGTCCGAAGTCTGGCGTAGGGGCCAATCTGATTGATATCGAAGGCAACACACGGGTTAAAGAAGCCATCCTTGCTCTTACCCGAGGGCAAGCAAAGGAAGCCCGATACCCCCATCCCCGTACGGAGAAGCAGAGAATGGCGGAAGCAAGGGAGGAAATAGAAAGGGCCATGAAAGCTCAACGGGGAGAGACACACGAGTCATCTGGACCCTACTGCACAAACGCGGAGAGGAACATCGTACAGCAGATGCTTCAACTAGAGGTACCTGTGAAACTGGAGGACCTCCTACACCATGCCTCAATTGGGGATAGTGTTGTTGGGTACAAAGGTTGATAAACCCAAACCGAGACACATGGATGCTTCCATACCAGGAAGCTCGGCAACACATCCAGTTGTGCTTACCCTTAACAATGGTAGACATCCAGCCGTGGTGGAGATGGGCATTCTGGGCACCATCCTCACGGATACTATAGTAGACGGCAATTCCGGGGTAAACGTCCTCCCGGAGGACACATGGAAAAAGCTAGGAAAGCCCACTCTGTGGCCACCTACGTTTAATCTGTTAGGTGCCGATCAGCACGGGATTAAACCCCTCGGCATGTTGATGGCACAGCAGGTCACCGTGGGTGCACAACCTTTTGTGCTCGACTTTGTGGTCATCCCATTAAAACAGAAAGGGTACGACGCCATACTCGGAAGAGGATGGCTGGTGGCAGCGAAGGCAAACCACAACTAGAAACGGAATACACTCTCGATGGAGAGCGGAGGCAAGAAATTTACTATTGATCTCCGGACTCAGTTGGTGAGCGAGGAACTTGCCTCCTCCTCGGGATCTGAATCTGAAGGGGAGAATGACCCACGAGACGAAGGCAGAGAGGGGATGGATCCAGATGCCGAAGGCATTCTAAAACTCGGAGGATGACACGGATTCACTAAATGGATTGTTCCATTGGCAGCAGGAGGATTATGAGATGTTCTCACCCTCCTGTAACGTGTTAAGCGTTGAAGAAGAGCCAGATCAATATCCTCCAGAGTACGGGGAGTATAAGGAAGGAGAAGCTACAATGGATACCGTACCCGCACATCAGTTTAAAAACAAGGAGGCCATGAAGTACGAAGAACCAATGGTGAAACCTTTGAATCTGGGTACGGAGACGGATAAGAAAATCATTCTGGTAGGAGACGAATGGAACCCAGTGCTGAAAACGGCCGCGTTCAAGATCTTCATCGAGTACAAAGATGTATTCGCGTGGACTTATAAAGATTTGAAGGGAGTCCCACCGGAGTTATGTGTTCACCGTATCCCGTTGGTACCAGGCGCAGTACTAGTACGACAACGGCCGTACAGAATGAATAAAAACTACGCTGCTAAAGTACAAGAGGAGATTGAACGAATGCTGGAGGCCAAGATTATCTTTAGGGTGCAGAATAGCGAATGGGTATCCCCCATCGTAATATCTCTTAAAAAAGATGGCAACCAGATCCGGATTTGTGTCGACTTCCGGCGTCTCAATGTAGTCACCATTAAGGATCCGTTTCCCATACCGTTCATGGACTCTATTCTTGAAGAGGTGGCCGGCCATGAAATTTATTCATTTATGGATGGATTTTCCGGCTATAATCAGATATCAATAGCGGAGGAAGATACGCTGAAGACGACATTCGTGGTGGAGGACGGAGTATATGCTTACAACCGAATGCCCTTCGGTCTCTGCAATGCTCCGGCAACGTTCCAACGAATAATTCTCCACATTTTCGATAAGATGTCCGTGGGTAACTTCAAGGCGTTCCTGGATGATTGGTCCATCTACAGTGGGGAGGAGACGCATCTGAAGGCACTCGGAGAATGTATGGACAGGTGTCGGAGGGCACGACTCGCACTGAACCCGAAGAAATGCAGATTCATGGTACCGCAGGGTAGACTACTCGGACACATAGTGTGTAAAGCGGGACTTAAAACAGACCTGGATAAAGTTCAGGTGATTGTGGAGATGGAACCCCCACAGGATGTCTTAGGGGTAAAATCTTTTCTGGGACACATCGGATATTACCGGAGGTTTATAAAAAATTTCTCCCAGATATCTTACCCCTTGGATAACCTCACAAGAAAAGGGGAACCGTACGTATGGGGAACGGCGCAGTCGGAATCCTTTGAGGAATTGAAATCACGACTGTTGGCGGCACCAATATTGGCCTATCCGAACTGGGACAGAGAATTTCATGTGCACGTCGACGCCTCCAACTATGCAATAGGTGCAACATTGGCACAAGTTGGGGATCATGGGTTGGATCACCTGGTCTACTTCGCCAGTAGACTACTCTCGAAAGCTGAGAGGAATTACAGTACAACTGAACGGGAAGCTCTCGGCATGGTTTACGCAGTACAGAAGTTCCGACATTATTTGTTGGCGACACCCTTCACCTTCTATGTAGACCACCAAGCTTTGATGTACTTGGTGAATAAACCCATTATTCAAGGACGGGTGAGTCAGTGGCTGTTATTACTACAAGAATTCACATTCAACATTATAGTACGGCCAGGGAAGAGCCATGTGATTGCTGACCAACTGTCACGAATCAAGTCAGGAGAACGAGCGGAGGGGGTAAATGATGATTTCCCGGACGCACACTTATTCCGGATTGCGGTTTTACCATCCTGGTACACTCGTATTGGCGAGTACCTATCGACGTCCCAGTTCCCTCGGGACATGCCACCAGGGGAACGACGCAAACTGGTTCTGAGGAGCCGAACGTTCCAATTGATCAATGGACTTCTTTACAAAATGGGGGCAGATCAGGTACTCCGCCGATGCGTGATGGAGGAAGAGATACAAGGGATCTTGAAGGAAGCACACGAAGGACCGGCAGGAGGACATATGGGGCCGGACACGATGGCCAGAAAAGTACTGTTGGCTGGACTATGGTGGCCGACGTTGCACAGTGACACCAGAGAATGGGTCGGCAGTTGTGATACGTGCCAGAGGGCCGGGAAACCAGTGAAACAAGATTTTATGCCATTGAACCCTTCGGCTGTGTAGGAGTTATTTGAACGTCGGGGGCTTGATTTCGTGGGACCCTTAAAAGTTAGCAGACCTCGGCGATGCACATACATTGTGGTAGCCACGGAGTACTTGACGAAGTGGGTTGAAGCACGGGCCATACCAGACAACACTGCTGTAAGTACAGCCAGTTCATTTATGAACAAATTATCACGAGGTACGGGATCCCACTTCAGATAACCAGTGATAGAGGAGGCCATTTTGTAAATCATGTGGTGAGACTCCTTACGACGGAGTTCAAGATTTTTCACTCCTTGTCTAGTCCGTACTATCCGAGAGCCAATGGTCAAGCAGAGGCGACCAACAAGATTCTAGTCTCGGTCATCTATAAGTCGTGTGGGGTAGAACATGAAGATTGGGAGGAGAAATTGCCGTCGGTGTTATGGGCATACCGCACCACTTACAAAGTGACGACGGGCTAGACACCCTTCCAATTAATGTACGGACAGGAAGCGGTAGTACCTATGGAGTTCATGGTGCCAAGTCTCCGAATTGCTATCGAGAATAAACTCGGCGATATGGAGAGCTTGAGGGAGCGCCTGTATGCCCTAAACAAACTTGATGAACGAAGGTTAATGGCACAATGGGCGACAGATGTGGTCCAACAACGACGGAAACACTGGCACGATCAACACATCCGTCGGACCAGGTTTACACTAGGCCAGTTAGTCTTAAAGTATAACGGGCGAAACGAAATCAAGCCTAGAAAGTTGAAAGTGAAATGGATAGGCCCTTACAAGGTTCGGGAGGTGGCCGCAAACGGGTCCGTAAAGCTGTGGACCGTCGACGGACGGGAAATTCCGGACGCGGTGAACGGCTCGAAATTGAAGGTGTATCACGAACGGCCGACGACATCACCGCGAGGACCAAGCACTTAGAAAAAAAAAATGAAAAAAATGAAAAAAAATAAATAAAAATAAAATAAAATAAAAAAAATTAAAAAAAGAAAAAGAAAAAGAGAAAAAAAAAAGAGAGCAATATCGTACGGCACCATACGGATCTATAAAGCCCCGTACGACACCGTACGATCAAAAAGGGCACGACGACAGGGAAGTACGGTACCGTACTGAATCATTATTATGGTTGATATATTTACAAGTATTGTACGGCACCGTACGGAAAAGTGACGACATACAAGCTGAAACAAAAGAAATAAAGGTGTTGTACGGAACCGTACAAGGCGAGGACTACAAGCAAAGCACTGCACGGTGGATCAGTGTATGGAATGTACTGGCCGTACTGCATCCAGATGCAGCACGGGAAGGAGGCATAGTGTACGGTCATCGGATTGCAAAGTATGAATACCAAGTCATACGGTAGCTGACGCACAACATAAGGGCATTTGTACGGCACGGTTGGAGGAGGTCTGAGGATTCAGTATAGCATTGGGATGTGTGAAGGGAAGGCATGAAGGAAGAAATTCATATGGTATAGTAAAAAAAAACGACGACAAAACAAAGCAGCTCATATTGAAGAACGAATGGTACCGAAGGGAAGGGCATGAGCAGGAAGTAAGGGAAACATAAGCGGTTTGCAGAAAAGATCATGGGAGCAGACGAAAATCACAAAAATAGTGCGTTTCATAGACTTTGAAGGTGCTAAATTGGTCTTGGTGGCGGGGGCGCTGCCCCTCGACCCCGCTGGGGGCGTTGCCCCCTAGACCCCCAGTCGGTTTAGTTATCAGCCCTTGGAGAGTGTGACCAATTGATGAGACCCGGAACTGCTACATATTTGCATATTGGAAAAAGTACATTAGCATCTGAAGGAAGTTGATTTGTACGGCAGGAGGAAGCATTTCAAAAGAAAAAAACAAAACGGTTAAGACCGTTATTGTTGGCACACAACACAGTAGTATGGGATCACGGCAACAGCATAGCACCTGGAGGCAGAAGTTACAAGTTTCAAAACCAGCCAGTAGCAGCAGAGGACCGAGGGTTTCACGGTCTGGAATCCGCATTGCTAGTAGCATGGATAGTACTAGAAAACACCGTCCACGCATACAGCAGCCACAAGCACAGAAGGAAGAGATTACCTGGAAGACTGTGACATTCGAGGGTTTGAGCGGAGTGGAGTGCCGAACCTAGTGGGATAATGCTCCAGACACCCATTTTTTGAAGGAGCAGCTTCGAAGAGTAGAAGTACATTGGGCAGTCCTAATGCCCTTGCCCTCCATTAAGGAATATGAGGGTCCTCTCCGAGGCATGATTGATACATTCAATCGGGATAGCTGGCGTAGCACTCTGAAGTATTGTGGCACCGAGATACAGATTTCATTTTCTGCCCAGGAGATATCGAGGGTTTTTGGCATACCTGGCTCGCACGGGAAGAAAATGGATTTGAAGTCCAGGAAGCTGTCTCGAGAAGAAAAGGAGAAGTACATCAAGCTGGTTTCGAGAAATCTGTCTCAAAGGGAGTTAGATTCCTTGTTAGGCGCTTCTACAAAGAATCGCGGTATCAAGAAATCCTTTGTGGCTTTCGAAGAGTGGCGGTGTCTGATGGACATTGTGAAGAGCAGGTTGACCGGTGCTAGTAGGGCCTCAGATATTGCTATTACCCATCTTATCTTCATGAACGGGCTCCGGAATGGCACTGTGTATGATTGGGCATCGGTTTTGGCGGAGAGGCTGTATGAGTTCCTGACCCTCCAGCACAGGACATTCTATATGTCTCATCTTGCCATTGGGTTGTTCCTGAATGCTGCCCGAGAGCAGATTTCATTGGAGAAGCTGAGACCACAGCCGGTGGACATCGCTACGGGGGAGCCTCTTATTTTTCATTGGCGTCACTTGGATACTGGAGGGGTACAGATAGCATCGAAGCGGAAGCGCCAGGCCCTCTCAGATTCAGAAGAGGAAAACGTGGATAGTGGCCAAGAGGAGTCGAGTGAGGACTCGGCGGACGAGGAGGGCAGCGGAAGTGTCGCGGTAGGAGACTCGGACACTCTCGATACAGAGATACCCGCTCCACCATCCGGGAGTGCACCAGAGCAGGTACTCTTTACGCCACCAGCGCCTTCTCCGTCTATTTCAGTTGGGCCTTCAGTACCGTTCGGTACCACATGGGATGCAGTGCCTGTACCACGTTTCGGAGAGTTCTGGGCTCCCGTAGTCATGCACTCACCGGGTAAGGCTTCCGTACCAGCTGCAGCTCAGTCAGTAGATGGTCGGACTAGCAGAGATGGGGTTGGAGGTTCAGAGCAGTCACCGCCTCAGAGGGACCCTGCCGTTACCTTGAGTGTAGTCGGCATTGAGGCCTTTGTGCGAGTAGGGCCAGGGGTGTTGAAGGAGCCAGCTCGGGCGTTGCCAATGGGGGATGAGGACTCTCCTGTGTTTTCATGGCTGGAGCAGTTCAAGATGCCTCCGATAGCAGTGTCGGCCCCTATTTCCTTGTCCCCAGACCGAGCCGTGATGGAGAGGCCTCCAGAGATTGTAGAACTTGATACAGTGATGTCACCACTTAGAGAGGAGCCAGCAACCGAGGGAGGAGAGATGTCCGAGAGACCAGTTCCTGTGGAGGGACAGAGACCGCAGGTTGAGGCTAGTGAGGAGCCACCAGCCCTGACAGAGTCACAAAGGACGGTACCAGCGAGGGAGTCCGCGCGGAGGGTATTGGAGCAGTACTTGGCGGATGTAGCCGCAGTAGCTGCTGGAGCCCAGCGAGTCGTCGCCTCAGCAGAGCTTCAGGCCCAGGAGGAGGTTGCTGAAGAGTTGGAATGCCTCTTGACCTTTGTGTGGGTTAGCTGTCCACAGGCATTTGCCGAGTGTTTTGAGGCGCGGGGATGGCCTACTGAGGAGTCTCTTACCATGTTGGAGGACTGGGCTCTTCGTGAAACGGCGGGCGAGAGCAGGATTCAGGATCTTATCCACGAGTTAGAACAGGCCTTTCGAGAGGAGTATTTCACTCTCAGGCGGTTAGAGCATACTTTCTCAGTACATCAAGCTACAGGATTGGCAGCAGAGGCAGCTCGGGAGGAGGCAGCTTCCCGTCTTACAGCTTTGGAGACTACAGTGGTTCAGGAGAGGGAGTCTTGGGCGGCTGAGCGGAGTACTATGGTGTCGGAGTTGGACACTTTATGGGCTGCATTGGAGACTGAGCGTGCCGAGCGGGCTCTTCTGGAGACTCACCTTGGTTCTGCTTTGGAGACTGTGGATGCAAAGGAGAAGGCAGTGCTCGAGGCAGCCAGCATGGTTCGGAAGGCTATGGAACTTAAGATGAGGGCAGAATAGGCTTTACAGCTTCGGACGACTCAAGTGTACGAGTTGAGGGCTAAAGTCACTTCCGGCACAGCCACAGACGCGCCGTCATCATCAGGGACGCTTCCTACGCCCCCTTCTGAGTAGTTTGTAGTAGGCTCAATTTTGTCTAGTCGTCGGAGCCAACTTGTTTTTTTGGGGGGGATGATGTTGTCAGCATAATTGTATGTACGGGTGTCATATAATAAAGTGTTATGTTAATGTTATGTTAATCTCGGTGGTTAGTCACCGAAAGGGTAAAACAGTTACGACGCGACGTTTCGGTCGTGTCCTTTCGGAAGCTATATGTACACACTATTCTGTGAATGTAAGGGACATGAAATATATACGGAATACTTTGATGATTACTTGAATACAGTTGTCTTATACTACATGCTTAGCATTTAACTGTGTCTATGCAATTACTTTCCGTTGTCCCGAGAGGGAAAACAGACTAGGACTCTTACCAAATGGAGGCTTGCCTGCAACTTCACTTCCACCTAGTGCAAAGCTTCAAAGGATCTTAAATGGTTTTCATATCAACACCTTCCCCTCAATCCAACTCGGAGTACAAATTAAGGATCTAATGTCAATTGAACTTGAGCGCAATTACTAGATTACCACACAGGGCACCCTTGCATCTACAAGGACCTAGTGGCCTAGTTTTATAGAATCCAATCAAACATCCACCAATGTCACCACACAATCTACCTACTACTCTTACTCTAACAACTTCGAAATAAAATCCTATCTTAATTGAGAGATGTGAAGAACCATGCAAATACACCAAAATGATCATATATATCCACCATGCAAGCCACAACAATGAATAGAGAACAATTTTGATAGTATTTTGGCACCAATTCTCCAACATAACTCTGCTTTACAAATGAGAGCAAATGGCCTTATATAGAGGCTTCAAGTACAATTTGTGGCCAAGATTAAGAGGCAAAAACTTCAAATCAAGGGCCGAGATTAAGAGGCAAAAGCCTTGATTAGGGTTTCCATAACCACTTACTACAAATATTTAATGCCCACCCAATTACAATTAAGCACCACTATGTGGGCCAATAGAAAAATTACATTGCCTCCATGGACCAATAAGAAAATTCAAATCTTTAACAATCTGATAAGGATCAACGGCATGTGGATCACTAAGAAGAGGGCACATGTAGATGAAGCCACCTCATCACCTTGGGAGATGTGTTCCTTACCCTCATCCTCCTTTCAGATTCAATGAACCTGGACATACTCTCATCAAATCGTCACAATGTGACACTTGGCATGCTTTTATTGAATGAGGATATGGCTGCCACCTCAGCAAATTTATCCTTTAAACTTGATAAATACCCTTCAACTTTTTGATGAGAAATTATTTGTTAATTTTTCAATTGTGATGGCTCATCTTCAACTGCTCCTTGAAATTTCTTCATCTTTTCTCTCATCTTAATCCTCTAAGTTGTCCCCTTGAATGTCTTGATCCTTTTTTTTATCTCATTGTTGATGAATCCTCTTCCATCTTCGTCAACATCATCTTCTATCCTTCTTGGGCTGGCATGTCCTTTGTCTCCTTGGGTTGAGGTCTTGGCCTTGAGATGTTCTCAGCTCCTCTCTCCATGCTTAGCCCTGCAACAAACAACATAATCAGGACTGTATTTTTCCTTGATTAAATCTGATATCAAAATCAGAGGTTAGTACAAGTCAAGCCATTAAAATCAGAATCTCTATCATTCATATTAGACTTATAAATGGAATGATCTTGACTCCATATGCCTTTAAAAACTTTACAAACTAATTTTCTTTAATGCTAGGAGTTCTACTACAAGTAATGCTAACCTCAACTTATCTAGGCGTGGTCAAAAGACGTGATTAAGATGTTAAACCAGATCTGATATACATGCCCAAATCTGAAGATAGCAGCTATGTTCAATTTATGTGTCTATGACACAAATTAAATGGCCCATCATCGGATCCTAACTTATAATTGAGTTCAAAATCATGTGACAATGAGGCTGCTAACAGTCCTGCAGCAAATTAAAGTGTTTCGAGATGAAGTTCAGACCTGTAGCTGATAGGAAAATAGTCCCTTTGGATAATGATGATTGTCGTTGCTTCATAGTGACTAATGCAATAGGTGTGGTGGTGCTCTTCGATGCCAAAGTGTGCTAAAAATGAGGCAAATCTGATCTCTGCTCCTCCACAGTTGCAAAAAAACTCCTATATCTGCCCTGTAAATTCGAAATCCAGCACTTGTTTGTCTTTGTTTGCAATGAAAAATGTTTTCAAGTTGTTGAATGATTCAATTTATATAGAAAATGCTTGCAAATTTGCCATTAAATGGCAGTTGCATTAGCATTTAATTCCCAGCCATGACATTAAATTCGATCCCTCTCTTTAATTACAAAGCCTCCATGGCTAAACTCGAGGCAAGATTTGAATTGCTAAATGCTTTGCAACGGAGTTTGTGCCACTTAAATGATTGCTAAAACAACTTGTCTCGAACTTTGAGCTGAGATTACTCGACATTTAATTCACTTTCATTTTACAACAAACCATGCATCGAATTTAGTGCCCAGATCTGCACTTTACAACTTCCAATTTTATTAAATATCATTGAGTTTTGCACCTTGCATTTAGCATTTAATTTTCAATTTGTGATCTCACCTCGATTTTAGTGCCCAATATTTAATTGCTTGGGTCGGATTTGGGCTTGAGTGCTTTGATGTAGAGGTCTTATTGTTGACTTGGTGGTCAGCACCTCCTTTGGGGTTACCGTGGATCTGGGTAAATCTGGTGTTTGTGACGTTCGTTGACAGTTCGAGCTTTTGGCGCAACGGCAAACATTCCAACAATTGGTATCAGAGCCTTGGGTCACGGGTTCAAATCCCAAGAGGTCTCCTTTATTCCGTTGGTGCGGAACCCTCGGTCGGTGCTGAGGGGGAGAGAGTCTCCTTCATTCCGTTGGTGCGGAACCCTCAGTTGGTGCTGAGGGGGAGATTGTTGACTTGGTGGTCAGCACCTCCTTTGGGGTTACCGTGGATCTGGGTAAATCTGGTGTTTGTGACGTTCGTTGACAGTTCGAGCTTTTGGCGCAACGGCAAACATTCCAACACTTATGTGGCCACATGCTTCATTATATGGGGCCCAAATCAGGTTTGACCCAATCCCCAACCCATACACTATTTTCCAAGGTTGTTTTGCCTAGAATTTTGGGCCCAATGTCATTAAAAAGGCCACACGTTTCATCGATTAGGGGGCCGCTTCATTGAATTAATGCCCAGATCTGATTTAATTTAATGCCCAGATTTGATTTAATTAAGGGTCCACATGGCAATGTATTGAGGAATTAATCAATGCAATTTAGGGTAGGCCCAATCCAAATGCAAACTGCCTGATATAAAAGGCAACTCAAAGATATTTAATCCATTTCTTATTTGTTTTGCAGGTCAAACTCGGATTCTGGGTATAACTGCCATTTTAGAGAGTCAAAATTTTGAATTTTGCAGTTGTATTATCAAATTTAAAGGGGCAGATGTAGGCACAACCATTGCCCATCGAAATCCGGGCTATATGCTTCGTAATTAGCAGCCTAGAGGGCCTAAACAAGGCCTAACTTAAGTCTGTCATAAAAAACTCAGGCCCTAACACTGTGCATTGTGAGATGAGACGACAAAATTCGATGCATGAAAAGAGGCCCCAGCCCCAAGATGAGACATGAATTAGATAGAAGCAAAACATGCTCGGCTCAAAGATGAGCAATGTTTTGATGGAACTGAAATGCGTTCAGCTCAAAGATGAGCAACGTTTAGATGGAACTGAAATGCGTTCAGCTCAAAGATGAGCAACGTTTTCCTTGAACCGAGAAACAAGTCCCATCCCCAAAATACTTCATAATTCGCCCGATTTACCTCAACTCATCCTAACTTGACTTCCATCTTCATCCCATCTCTAAAACGACAATCAGATCAATCCCACCTCAATACTTAGTTAAATTTTCAATTCTACTCACCTGCAGCCTAGCTAACAACAGCAAGATGGCAAAAAGAGGGGGTCCCCATTTGCAATGGGGCGATGGTGTGAAAATCTCACAACACTAACTTACTGCAAAAATCCAACTGACCTAAGGGCTACAAAATTGGTATATGATCACCACCTCATTTACTCTTTTCTCAAAATCTTTTATTTCTTCTTGGAGCCGGATATGTGCAAATGCATATTTATTTACTAATTCTTCTAACCTTCTCTCCTCAACCTTCTTCTCAGCTTCTTTCAAAATTGTTGCTTCCAATTTGGAAGCATGTTCCTTGAAACCCTCAAGTAGCAGCTGTAGCTGCTCCACACATGTTAGTGTCTCACCCACCTATACTTTCGGAAGTCCTTTATGAAGGACTTTCGCTGCATCCTCAATGATCTCTGTACTCTACATATGAGATCTGATGAACTCCTTGCGAGTGGAATAGGGAAGAATGTTACCCAAATGAAGTTCATGCAATGGAGTTTGTTGAGGTCCATTTGACATTGAGAGATACTTGAAGTACCTCAGTAGTTACCACTGACTCAAATTGCAACTGAAGGTTCAATTAGAGTTCCAGAAGATTCTCCACCAATCTCCACCTTTACTGCTGCCAGACTCCTTCTCATCTTCTCCTTTTCTTGCTGCCAGACTCTTCTCCTTGTCTGGGATCTTCTCTACAGATGTTCCCTTATATGTTTTCTTCTGATCATCCAAAGTAATTTTTGGACTTGCGTGTCCGTCTTTTTGCACATCTTGTGTGTTACCTGCAGCTACCTCATCAATCTTTTGCTCCAGAGCAACTCCTTCAACACTGACTTCATGAAAACTTATTTCAACCTCCAGAGGGGAGGCATCCACCAGATGAGGACTTGTATCCATCTTGTTATTTTTAACAATATCAATATTTGTCTTATTTGGAGAAGACAGTCTTCTTCAGCTCATTAGCCATGTCTGCAGTTTCATCTTCTGTCTGTTGTATAAAGCTTTGGTAACTATCCAAATCTTCTCCCATGATGGCTACTCTCTCCTTGGTTCTAAATCCGATGCTAAGAGCTTGAACACCTCTGCAGTTTCTTCTTCTATCCGTTGTATAAAAGCTTTGGTAATCATCCCAATCTTGTCCCATGATGGCTACTCTCTCCTTGGTTCTAAATCCGATGCTAAGAGCCTGAACAATCTTTGCTTTGTCTTCTTGGGACAAGGAACCACATACCTTGTCTAAAGCATATGTTTTGATATTTGATTCCTTAAGTGCCACTTCCTTTCTTCTTCTGGTTAGGGCCTCCTTCAATTCGTTAGTCAATTTGTCAACAATATCATTAATGTGCAAGCCAAATGTGATCAAATGTTGGAATATAGCTTTCTCTATTATCACTCTATCAGCTGGAAGGGCATCCTTGTATAGTCTTGTGGCCATCTCCAAGGAGTCACACTGGCTGATGGCATTGACTAAGCTATTTAGTGTTTGATTTCTTCTTCTTGCCCTTCTCCTTCTTTTATTTCTTTTCTGTTTCCTTTTCTACATTATTTTCCTTCTTCTCAGCAGGGGTCTCTGATGGAGAGACCTTAGTTCTTTTTTTTTTGGGTGAGAGGGGAACTGTCCTCTTCTTCTTCTTCTTCTTCTTCCTTTTCAGTCTTTTTGGACATCTTCTTCAATATATACTTTCTTTTTTTGTTTCTTCATCCGTGCTACTGCTGCTGCTTATCCATTCCTCAACAATGGGCTTCGGACCTGTTTTCTCCTTTGTGGCCTTTTGCTTTGTCCGTTTTCCTTTCTTCTTACTTATCAGCTCTTGCAGGGGTTCCGAAGGAACCAATTTGCACTGGAGGGGGAACAAAGGTGGACCTAGTCCATCTCTGAGGTTGCCTTGAGCTTCCTTCTTCTAGAGGCAATCTAAATGCCTTAGACACCATGGGCAGATTGATTTTCTTGTGTAAGTTCTCCATCCTTTTGGCATATTCCTTTTTTGACCTCTTCTAGATCATCTTGTCCAAAATTTCAGCAGCTGTCCCAAATCTTTCTTCTTTTAGATCAACTGGCAATTGCAGCAAAATATTAATGTTCTTCTCAACTTCTTCTGCAGATGCCTCATAGGGCAATTTCGACAGCCAAGTAACCCTTGGTTAAACTGCCAAAACATATCAATGGTCCTTGCTGACCAGAAATGTGATTTCATCCTTGTATTTCCAGACCAAATCTCAAGGTCGTCTCTCTCTCTCTCTCATTCATTTTCCCTTGAAAGTTCATGAACTGTCCCCAATACAAAGTATTGTATGCATCTGTATCCTTGTTAAAACTTTTAATGTGCCACTTTATCTGAACTCCTATTAGGGAAATCTTATCCCAGACTTTAAGTTTAACCCTAATTCCCAAAAGCTCATTCATGAACATGAATGCTAATCAGATTATGAGTGATCCACACCTGAATTGGTATTTGTTGCTTTTGGTCTTCTCCAAATTGTCCAAGAACTGTTGTTTCAGAAGATCGCTTATCACCTTCAATCACCATGTATATTGCTGTGGCAATGGTGGATCCCTCTCTGTTCTATAGTAAATTTTGTATGCCAAACCCTTGGTCACATACTTGACACCCAGACCGATGATGTCTTCAACTGTCATTGCCCTCTTGTCGGATTGAACACCGGTTAACTATGTAACCATATCATTCTTAACTGCCTTTAAGGGTGCAATCTCATGGAGGGGCTTTAGGACCTATTTTTAAGGAAAAGGATGTCCCATGGAACAAAAGAGAAAATGCTATAGGATTAATTGGAGTCTTTTCCTAAAAAATAGTAGTCTCTACTTTTTATGAGTGCAAATTTAAGTGGATTGGAAAGGTGGGGGGTAGAAATTGCTCCACCAGCTTAGGCTTTTTTCCTTCCACTTGTCAATCATCTCTAAGTTTTTCAATTTTTACTAGCTCATTTTTTTATTCTTTTATGTTTATTACTCGACTTGCTCAATAATACAATCCATGAGACCACTTCCATAAATTTTGGAGCTTAAACTTTTAAGCATAAACTGAACTAGAAAATTCACGGACCATCTACTTAAAAATAATCCTAAAAAATCTTAACAACACCCGCAGAATCTTTTTTGGGAAGCCCCCCTCCATGGGACCACACCCCAAGCTCAAAAGAGTGCCAGAATAGCACAATCCTGTCAAAACCCTAAGTGCATCCTTTGTGATTTTGTGCGGCTGATCAAGATACATGTATTTCCGTGGATCCAGCTCAAAATGATTTGAATCCATGCATGTTTGTAACTGAAATCTGGAAATTCCTTCCAGATATTGAGTCCTATTTACAGAATATGCTTGTATTGTTGTTTGAATGTCATTAGGTCATCTTCTAGGAGCTTCTTCCACACATTGTTGAACTTAACATGATTAATCTCCATTAGGGGCGCATGAATGTATGCCCTAACGTCCTCTGTATACACAACATCCAACACAATATACGAAAATGCTTCTTCCTTCTCAGTTTCTATAGCCACAAAAGGATATGGTTTGTATATAGGTCATGGCTTCAATGTGGGATCTACTACAATAGGTGTAGCCATACTGATTGACAAACAGATCTGATAGCACAAGATTGATGGATACCTTTTGATTGCAATGAATGCTAGGGTTAGCAGAATGCACTGCTCAGGAAATCTCCTTTCACACACCAGAGCTCTCGAATTTGCAAAATCACAAGTGATCAAAATGAATTCAAAAACTCAATTTATCCTTTTCAACTGAACACTTAGGGCTTCACATTGTTATACCCCAAAACATTGTTACTTTGTCTTGACAGTGAACACAAAAACCTCCACAAGTCTCTGCAAAAATTTGGAATGCTCCAGAAATGCCTTCATAATGTCTGTCATGCTGAAAACTATACAGCATATAAACCTTCAGGGGGGTTCTTAAGATCTACAATCAAATCTCCCCCTCAAACAATACTATCTATTTAGTGTGTAAAATAAAATTGAAAATCTTCATTATCCATGACATTTCAGTAGAGAGATAGATAAAGGTTACATTGCCGATATGTGTCTCTATGGCAGAGCATTGAGACTTAAGAATGCAAAGAGACAATGAGAGTGATTTTCCAAGTATCTAGAAAGGTTTTGGCTGGCTTATACGCATATGTTTATTTTTATGTCATCAGTTCTCATGGTCAAGTATTTACTTTCCTAAACACAAAAATGATTAGGCTTTTCTGTTGTACAAAGTTTATTGATTTGAATGACGTCTCTGTTTATAAGATTTGACAAGGATCTGTGATACAAAGACGCAAATACAATCCATAATTTAATGGACAGTACAAAGACAAATTCAATTCTATTTACTATTTAGTATGTCATTTTTAAGGCTCAAAGGTAAGAAACAGGTAGAACTTTAACCTCAAAGGGAAGAAAGAGGTAGAATTTTAACCTCTCAATCAAAGGTTTTAACTTTTTTTTGAAACCATGATACATAATATTGATTTATTAATTTCCATCAAGGGTACTCCTTTAAAGTGGAATTAATCTCCATGACTAGTAATTGTACATTATTCTGACCCAATTGAGGACTAGTTCACATCATCTTCGATGTGAAACAAGTAGATGGAAAACCCAAATAAGAATGAGAGGAAATTGTTTGTATTGTTTGCACTGCTGGGGCAGTTGAACCAGAGCACTTTATTCTAGATGTGGAGCTTACTGCAGAATTCCAGCCAAATTTGCAGATACATCAGTAGCTACTTCACTGTAGGATTTGTTCGAAGAGGAGAAGGTTTGGAAAACAGGGGAGCTCATTGTGAAGCTCTTTAGCAGTTGGTCAGCAAGTTGGAAAGCTAAAATGGCAGGGTCTGCTGTCCCGTAGGCTATCTTTGGCCTTGTGGATGCTAAAATTCTTCTATTCTATTCTATTCATTTGACAATTTGCAAATTTGTTTGCCAAGATTTATAGTTGTACTTGTGTTTATGTCCATGCTCAGCTTCCAAACAAATAACTCATAAAAGATATATCTTCATTTGTTGCCTTATTATTTGCTTTTATTGTGGCTTATTGCATCATTGATGTTTAAGTCAAAATATGCTGAGAATCAAAAAGTTTTTCGCTTTTTTGGCATCACACATTAGCCTCCTCGTGTTTGATAAGTTTTTCGTTTATGCTTAATTTTGGATCAATCATTTCAAAAATTGTAATTTTATACCATATTTAATTTATATCTTTTGGCTTTTTGCTAATCTACATTTTAAATAAAGATGAAGTCAACCTCTGAGATTATCCGAGTCACATTATTGTTTTGTTTTAATATTTTGTAGGCAACACTAGTATTGAGGCTGCCATAAACTGGGTGGTGGAGCATGAAAACGATCCAGATATTGATGAACTGCCCATGGTAAAATTAATTTAACTTTGTTTAGTTTGGTACTGAATGTCATATTTGTGTTTGTATTTAGACTTGGGTGACTCGAAGTATGAGCTCTCGTGAACAGCTTGCATGTTTGGTCAAAGTTTTCTGGTAACAGCTAGAAAGATGCATATATATGTAGTTTTTGTCAACATGGAAAATATATGTGCTGGGAGAATAATCTCTGCAACCACTAGACACTCCTGTTTTTTAATTTTTAAATGATCTTTATTTATTATATAAATTGCTTATTCCCTACTTTGAACTAAACAGCCCTTTATACTTGTTGACAATCACTGTCATGTGCAACAGTAGCAACATATTAGTTAGACGATTCTCCTCCAGATTACAAATTCTATTTTTTGACTAGAAAATAATCAAACAATGGTCATGGAAGTATATTTTGAATTAAACATTTGTTTACTCATCAGTAAGTATCCTAATTTGTGAGGGAAGGTTTTTAGTCTGGTACTTTTGTTTTTCTTGGGAATACCTCTAGAATAATGCTTAGATGATTAAAGAGTTGGGCTTGTCGATTTATTTGTGTTTGCTATAATTTCACAGCACAAACATTCAATTAGGCATAAAGCATTCTCTCTTATGTGCTTGACATAGCATCAGTAACTACCATATCAACATCTTTATATGGGGATACTGCATGCGTTTTATGAAGGAACACGTTTTGGGATAGATGGAGGAGGAATTTTCGAGACACCTCTAAATCTCATGGCATTACAAAGTAGAAATTCAAATGTTCTGAAATCAATATCAAGTTATCTCAGCAAAAAAATGAATTAACTTTGTTTTAATTGTCTATCAAGGGATACAAAGCAAATGCAAAGACCAGCTTTTGTAGCCGATTATTATCCTCGTGGGTTGCTCATCTCATAAATCTCACCCTCAGGATTGAGCATAGATACAAAATTGTTATAAAGAGTTTTGAGTTTTTCTTTATTTGATATCTACAAAATATTACGTGCTCCCTGACAGAAACTGGGTGCATTGTATGCACTGTAATTCAATCATATTTAGAAACACAGTTTTTTATGACTATGGAGACACTTATAATCCCTTATCTGACAAATTTAGTTTGTATGAATTATTTAATAACTATGAGGAATTTTTAAAACCTGATCAAAAGCTTGTGCAAGCTCTATGTTGTGACTGAATTCTTTAGTTGTTTTCGAGCACTTCAAATGGGAGCAGTTGTGGAGTCTGTATGATAAAGTAATGGCCTTTGCAAGCTTGCCTGGGCAACCTGACCGAACCTGCTAGTTACAGGTTTGGAACAACATTAATATGTCAATATGACCTGAACTTGTTAGTGATGGCTACACCTATTTGAACAAATATATAATTTGAACAAATCTAGCTTGAAGGGTGTCTTCAATGCTTATTGGAATTTTATAAAACCCGATCAAAATCAAGTGCATGGAAAATTAATCCCCTTGAGGGCTTCAACAAGGAGGGTTTCATGTACCAAATTATTGTCTAGCTTGACCTAGAAAACTACTTTTACCTTTTGTAACATTGCTGCACTTTTTGTTGCTTCCTTTTTACGTATACAATTCTTCTCGCCCATCCTAATCAGTTGCATTCTAGAAAAGGAATGAGGTTATTCAAATTGATGTGGATGCATATCTGTGCACCAGTGACAGTTGAATTTTTGCATTTGTTGTTCCTCTTAAAGATTCTTGACTCTAATCTACATTTTTCTAACCAAGTTGAAATTTTTGGGGTCCTCATCATACCCTTACCACTTGGGATTTCCTTTATGATAAGTAAGTATTTTTCCCTTTACATTTGCTCTGAGTTCATGTAGAGCATCATGATCCAAGAGAGTATTGTAGTTAGTCTCTAAGAGCTTTTTTCCTTTTAGATTAGCTTTGAGTTTTATGTAGAGCATCATGCTCCAAGAAAGTATTTTTTTAACTGGTTTTACCTTTTGTAACACTAACATTGACTGCACTTTTTCTTGCTTCCCTTTTATGTTTGCAATTCTTTTCTCCCTTCCTAATCAGTTGCAATCTAGAAAAGGAACGAGGTTATACAAATTGATGTGGATGCATATCTGTGCACCAGTGACTGTTGAACTTTTGCATTTGTTGTCCCTTAAAGTTTCTTGACTCTAATCTACATTTTTTTAACCAAGTTGAAATTTTTGTGGTCCTCATCATACCCTTAGCACTTGGGATTTCCTTTGTGACAAGTAAGGTTTTTTCCCTTTACATTAGCTTTGAGTTCATGTAGAGCATCATGATCCAAGAGAGTATTGTAGTTATAGTCTATAAGAGTTTTTTTTCTTTTACATTAGCTTGGAGTTTATGTAGAGCATCATGCTCCAAGAAAGTATTTTCCCTTTACATTAAGGTTGAGTTCATGTAGAGCATCATGATCCAAGAGAGCATTATAGTTATAGTCTCTACTCTTGGAAGGTTGACATCGAGATGCATGTGTAGTCTCCGCTTGTTAAGGGGGGATGCCATTCTACAATAATTCTATATTTACTGAAAAGTGTGGTATACAGATTTTAGATTTATGAAGGAACTAATCTCCATACATGTCAGAGATAGATGAAAATCTCATAATGCATTATTTGGGATATAAACCATTAAAATATCATTCTAAGCATTTCTAGGGTTGATTGCAATGATGATTTTGGAGTTTTAAGTTTTGATTTGTCTGCTAGTTCCTTATTTACTTTATAGAGAAGGTCAACCTCGGCTGATAGGGAAAATACATTATTAGTGTTTTACTGATATAAAATGTACCTTCCTAATGCAAATTATTCATTGAAAATTTGAAAGACATCCTTAGAACATGTCTTGCATGTTTTGATTGCAGGGGTTGGGAAAATATGAATATTATTTATTGGACATGTTACAACAATTGTACCAATGTATTTGATCTGAATAAATATACGCGTTGGAACTTTTGCCTGGACTTAGACCAGAGATACCTTAACTGATATTTGACTCGTGATGTATTTGATATTCTCAATAATTTCTTTCATTAAATATATGGATGCCATTTCAACTTGTTTTCATTCCACTTTGCTTGTTTATATCAAACAAATGTATTTGCATATTTTCTAGGTATCTTCCAATGCAAAAGATGAAGTTGCTAAGGCAATATTAACTCCAGAGGAAATAAAAGCAAGGGCACAGGAGTTGCGGTTAGTTTTATTTAACTTTTTGATGTTTTTTTCAAACACTTATTTTTTAATTTCATTTAATAGGCCTTTTTATTCAATTTCCATTAACTTATAATCTTTAGTTTTGAATGGATATGATTTTTCTGTGACCTATCATGTCTTTTTGTTGCAACATCATAGCACACCTTGCCAGAATATATTTCTTAAAGTGAAATTTTCACAACTCTTGCAAGAGAATGGGTTAAGAGAAAGTGGAAGGAATGGTTGTTTGTAATATTGACAATGGGCCAATGGTTTCAGGCTTTAAATTATTGCTAGATGATAAACAGAAGCTAATAGTAAATTGCAGCTTTACTGCTGCTAGGTGAATATAGAAGACTTTGCAATGGGCCAATGGTTTCAGGCATTAAATTATTGCTAGATGATAAACAGAAGCTAATAGTAAATTGCAGCTTTACTGCTGCTGGGTGAATATAGAAGACTTTGCCTCATGGCATTTCAAGTGCAATGAATTAAAGATAATATCATTTTAAAACAAATACATCACAAATTATCATTCTATCCAAGGGATATACAGAGTCCCAGCAAAGCCAATTCAAGGGACAATGGTGTCTTGTCAAAATTTGTAGACTGAAATTTTCTTGACTTTGATATTTTTAAAATGAGCATTTGTTACATGACCTGCATCACTGTCCTACACTTTTCTCTGTTGTTATCTCTCTAGTTTTACTTCATCCAATGTGGTTTTTAATACTTTGTTTGATATCAACAGGGGTGAGACCCCAGTAATATAAATATTGAAATCTTGAGCATAATCTTTGCAATTATCTGAGTTATCAAGATTGAATGCCCTGCTCAACTATGTACATGGGGATGAGAGATTTTTTTGAGAAAATATGTTCTTAGGCTGTGATTTGTGACTGGTAACCCTTCTGCTTGAATCAGAGGAGAGATGCTATACTGGCATAACTCAACAATCTCATGGAAGAGAGAGTCTTCACTACACAGTATGGTAATTCTGCTGTTGTCCTGGTTAAAGAAGCAGGGATGTGTCCAACTAAAGGAAAGGTTGGTGTGGATCCAGGCTACTTATGTCCAATATGGATTGGCAGATCTATTCAGTCAAAATAAGTTCTATTTTCCCTTTTGTAACAAGAACAATGATTGGGAAGGGTGGTTCAGTCTCATGTGTGTTTGAATTTTGAACCCACTTCAATTTTACTTATATTAGGCAACTAATCCTAGCGAATTATTCAATGTCCTCTTTAAAATATGAATTTTTTAACAGTCAAAAGACAAGACAAGTTTTAATGTAGTGACATGTAGATTAACACATTGTCAAGGCAATATGGAATCGACAGATTCATTCTGAGATAAGACACTGTCATAAAGCAAGGTTGACACAAGTTCCCAAAGATACAGAAACTTATGAAAAAATACAGCATTTGACTTTATCCAAAATCAGCATTGTTTAAGGCAACATTTTCAAACATTTTCAAGGATTTACTTTCAATCAGCATTCCTCCAATGCTTTTAGGAAATTGTCACAAGGAGCAGGGTTAAGATATCAGCATGTTAGCTAGATTGAAGTTGAAGCATTATTAATTACTATGATGGAAAATTTTCTTGATTGGTATACTGTGCATTTCTTTTGGTGATTATTTTTAAAATGAATTGGGCGACTCTTGTATATGTAAGCTATAATTCCTTCCTGATTATCACCAAACCTGTTCCATTAATTATCTATTATTATTGGGATGTCATTTTAATTCCGTTATCAATGGTTTTATTATTTAGGAGCTGAGTTATAAATGGAGGTTGACAAGACCATCTCCTTGGAGCACATGCTCGGAAGATTTTGTTTTCTGTGTTTTGAATGTCAGCTTTTATCACCACTTGTCATCAACTATTTATTGATGCAATCAGGGTTTTGTAGGTTCTAAATACATTTATTTGAGTGTTTTCCTGGTTTAAGAAATATCCCCTTTCAGTGGCACAAACTATTTTACTCTGTATAATATTGCCATTTATTACATGGCATTGAGTAGCTAGATATGAAAAGTAGGATGCATAATTCCAATGTATAGAGCATTGCTTGATGTAATCATTGCTTTGAATTAAGCTATTGATTTTAATTTACTAAATATTTAGTTTTAAGTTCTACCTATAAAGCTCTTGTAAGATACTCAGAATATAATCTAGTAAACCATCAGTCTGCTCATTCAGCAAACATTCTGAGTGACCTCTTGAGCATATGCAGTGAGCGGGCACGCACAAAGAAAGAAGAGGAGGAAAAGCGAATGGAAAGGGAGAGGGAAAAGGTACCTTCTGTCTCACTCAATGTATTACATTCTACTTCCTTGTTAAGGGGACCCCTTGTATTCTTGATATATATTAATGGTAGTGCAATTTTATGCTGTTTTGATAGCTTGAAAGCTGTTTAATGTCTAGATACTAAAGAGCTATATAGAACAAGTACTTTGTTTTTGATTGTCTGATTTAATAAATTATTCATTGAATTACACAGTGACAATTGATTTTGTTCTCAATGTCTAAACTCTGGTTACTTTGTAACAATAATTACATTGAAGTTCCTTTGATAGGGGGCTTTTCTACTTTGTCTTAAGGATTGGCACATTTCCTGTTTTTAACTTATTAACAGGGAGCTTTCAGAATGAGGCTGATTCTATGGCATTTTTTTTTATGTTTGCGTTGCTGAACTGTTCAAGGAATATTGTGACAGTAAAATATCACAGCATGTTCGAAGTTAAATAGTTTCTAAATATTAAAATTTCATTATTAACAATGAACAACATTTAGGAACAATTTTTCATCTCAGGGCTGACTCTCACAAAGCTTCAGTTTTTATAGCTTATTAAACTTGGATGTTTGAAAAACGACTTTTTCATGTACTGACATCAGGAACGGATTCGTGTTGGCAAAGAGCTATTGGAAGCAAAAAGAATTGAGGAAGATAATGAAAGGAAACGGTATGATGTTTCTTGTATCTATTTTATTTTCTTTAGAAAATTATGGAAATTGCTTTTGGTTATGCTTGTATAACAATAGTTGTCTTGTATAGTTGGAATTCAAAAGCATTATTGTTGATTGCTGTGCAATTTTGTTTTCTTCTCTTTATTGATTGATTTACAGTTTTCTTCTCTTCTCATAGCATCTTAGCGCTAAGGAAAGCAGAAAAGGAGGAGGAAAAGCGAGCTAGAGAGAAAATACGTCAGCGCCTAGAGGAAGATAAGGTATGATAAAAATGTGTTGCTGATATGGAGTCATGTGCTCTGGTGAGAAGGTGTGTTTCAGTCATAGAAATATAAAAACATATGGGGAAAATCCATGAAATTTATTTCCTGGGAATAACATTCAACCAAATCTTTGCCATGCACTACCAGCTATTTGGTCATTTCATCTGTCAAAGGATGTTAGTAAACATGAGTAAATATGAAAAGCACAAGAAAAACTCGTACAACCAATCTCAAGTGTCCTCCCTTTGGGGAAATTGCCCAATGGAAGTTGGAGCACCCTCTATTTTGTAGTGCAATCACAGAATTTACTATAATCCTTCATTTTTAAGGCATAATTCATTTAGTGGCTAATCTGAGTTTTTATTTATTTTGCATTTCTTTCTAGGCACTTGAAATTTTTTTAGGTTCTGATTTGAGTTCCTTTGTTTACTGTGATAGATCTCCTATTAGGATCGCACATCTGTTTGAACATGTCTTGCATGTTCTGCTGTGTTGCTTATGTTGTGTGTTTGAGCAGGCAGAAAGAAGGCGGAAATTAGGATTACCTCCTGAAGATCCCAATAAAGTTAAAACCGTTACAACTGCAGTCGAGGAAAAGAAGGTATGACTCAAACAAATCATTTCCTAAATTGTTTGAAAACTAACAGATGAACTGTTTTTATTGATGTTTAGAATGAAGATGCTGGAATCAATAGAAAAAGAATTTAGCTACATGTTTCTCAATTTAATACTATTATGTTGCTGCAGGTTTCATTGCCAGTGAGGCCTGCAACACAGGGAGAACAAATGCGGGACCAACTCCGTTCTCTCAAACATAACCACAAGGTACTGTAATTACTGTCTTATCTCTGGAAGGTGTACTAAATGATGCCATTGTACTTCCTGAGTAACATTGCATGAGCATACCCCATCAATTTTGTTCACTTTACAGGAATGCTTGTTCATGACTGGAAGCCATATTTAAGGCTTGCCCCTGGTCTCATTTGGTGAAATAGTTTGGAACAAATTTGTTAAAGAAGGCTTCTCCAGTTACATGTCAGATTTGAAATATGTATTCCTCATACGGAAATACTGCATTAGTATTATGTTTCATTGCCATGTATTTGGTTTCACTATACCTATTGCTTCAACAACAAAAACTTGCTGGACACTCGTTCAATGAAGCTCTTTGATATGCTGCATTTTTCTTAAGAATCTCTAAGAATTGACAGTATTTTATGGGAAACCAAACAAGGGCCCCAAAAAGCAGGGCAAAATTTTTACTATTTTACACCAAGGTCTTATTTTAAGGCTGTTTAACTTCCATTTGGCCTTATGCCGTCCGAAAGCTATTACTGTGCAAGGGGCCCCATATTCCCCATCCCCTCCCTTGGTGACACTATTGATCTTCCTGGCGCTGGTAGGAAAAAGGGTTTAAAAAGACCTAAAACCCCACACACATCCCCCCAGCAATCCTCGTTGTCTGGCTCCCCAGCTAAAACTAACAAAAAGAATAGAAAGGACCCATTTGGCCCATCCAAACCTATAACTGCTAAAAAACCAAAAATCCATTTTGTGTACTCCGTTGCTGAAGCTGAGGAAATCCCCTGTAGGTCCACAATAATTGTGGCCTAACCCTGACAAAAGGAAAAAGCTGTGAGAGAAAAGACGGTGGAGGAGGGAAACCTTAGTAATTCCGAGAGTTGGAACAATGAGGGATCAGGAAAAGAAACCACTCATAACAGCAGCAGCTCCACCCATGTCTCTGAGAGCATTAAAATTGAATCCCTGGACCTTACTACTAAATCGGAAGTTGAAAGAAAAACTGTCTCGCCCATGGTGGCCACTTCCCCTCCCAACACCTTGTTGGACAAAGGTAAAAATGTGGTGACATATGACAGGATTGCGGTGGAAGGTGGCTGTGGTTCCTGTGTCACCAATCGGGAGGAAATCCAGAAAATCAAGAAGGAGCTGGAAAACCTGGATGAGAACTTCTCGTCTCTTGCCCACTTTGCTCTGAAGGTGATGCATTCCTCTGCCACCATGTTGTGTTTATCGTAGGAGGAGAAGCCGGACGCGAAGGACCTGGGGAATAATGCATCCAAGCAGCTTTTCAGATTCCTCACTGATGATTGGACCCGGATGATGCTATCCAAGCCTAGGGGAAACAAGAAGAAAAAATAGTTTTATCTTATTTTTTGTGCTTCTCATAGTTCTGCTCGCCCGGT
The DNA here is from genome assembly GCA_027943335.1 of Chamaecyparis obtusa. Lineage (NCBI taxonomy): Eukaryota > Viridiplantae > Streptophyta > Pinopsida > Cupressales > Cupressaceae > Chamaecyparis > Chamaecyparis obtusa. The sequence continues at coordinate 206,597 of BSBK01011324.1, read as the reverse complement.
TCCTTTTTGGGGCGTTTTCTATTCCTAGTTCTAGTTACAGGTTGATCCTTAGGAATCTTTTTTTAAGCTGGTTAAGCCCTGCGTGGTATATCAAACTTCATACTATTTACTGCTTTATGTTTTTCTGGTGGACAAGTAGTTTTTACTATGCTATATCTGGACTTTTTAAAATTATTATGGTGAAGGTTGTTCGTCTAAGGTTTAGTTGAATGATTATGTGGAATGTGGTTTTGCTGGTGTTAGCCATGGAAATTTTTGGTGCTAACATGCAGCTGTTTCTCTGTTTTTGATATTATGTAGCTGGTCTCTGTTCTCTGCTGACAATGTGCAGACAAAGGCGTTTCATGGTCTTTTCCACCTACGGGCATTGTAATTGAGGGTCAGCCCCCTTGTTTTTTGGCTGCTTTAATATAAAAAACAAGGGCCCCTATAGGGTACTTTGCCTGATAGTGTTTACCTTGTACTAAAGCTTTTTAATGGCTTAATGTTACTTTGAAACTCAAAAGTGACGAAGTTAGTAGAAATTTATAATGATCTGATAGGGTACTTTTCATGATAGTCTTTAGCTTGCACTAAAGCTTTTATAATGGCTTAATGTGACTTGGAAAATCAGAGATTCAGAAGTGATGAAGTTAGCAAAATTCTATAATGATCTGATAGGGCTATTCTTGTTAAACATTTTTAAGGAATCAGCTGCATGCCAATATTGTGTCCATATATTTCATGAGTGGCTTTTCACAAAAACCCATCTCTCATGAAATTGAATGGTTCAATTGGCACTCACTATATCTAGGCAACATTCACTAGGGTGATGCAAGGTTAATTCCTTGGAGGTCGACCATCCCAGTTCTATTCCAACTCAGGTGCCTTAAGTTTTACCCACAATCAGGCCCACTTAGCTTGGCAACTTCACCATCATAAGTGTTCAAATATTTGGGGAGTGTTTCCCACTTATGTGTATTTTGAGCATTCTTTCTATCCCATATACAAATCATTATAATAGAAAGAACGGTTGCTGCCATATGTGTGTGAAATGTGGGTATGTTTATTTACCACAATTAACATTCCATAAAGGAAAGAATATTGTAAGGTGATAGCATGCTCAGCTTGTGCATGCAATACATCTACTCATCACATTCTAGATGCCAAAAAGTTACCAAAGGATCTTGTATAGGTAAACAGTAAATTATTGTAATGGGTCTTCAAGTGGATGGGGAGCAATTTTAAAAGAAAATTTTGATTTTGCACTAGGGATGAAGGAAGCTCAGAAGGCTTGCCAATCTTCCACAAGATAAGAATGCCAAAAAAATTGCATAAGCAAATGCATTATCACCTCTAGATGATTTCACATGGGAGAAGAGCGCCCTTAGCTGAAATGGGCAACCATGCATGCTAGCTTATGGCTTCTTTATAATGTACAAGAAAAGTACATTCAATCCCTAAGATTGTTGCATGGCCACTTACTAATATACAGAATTTTATGGCCGATTTCTTGCATCTTGAGAGCTGTCAACTACTTCAGTTCTACTTGTAGTTTTGGAGTGAAGTGAATTTTTTGTAAATTCTTGCAATTGATAAAAAAGGAATGCATTTACTTTTATAGACAAGGATAGATTGAGTTGAAATGAAATTGTTTAAATGCTTGCATTTAATTGAAAACAGATTTCATTAGTTTTTTCATACAAGGATATAGATCGAGTCTGTGTCATTGTCTTCTTGTTTGGTTCAAGATGACCTCTCTTTCTGAATTCAATGTTATCCTTGGGTTGTATGGGGTTTCCTAGTTTATGAATATATTTGTTTGGAGCTTGGATGACATTACAAATTTTTTCTTTTGGTCATTCTATTGACTATGGTAGATATGAATGGGGGCTCATTTCTAGTGAAGAATAAAGTTATATGTCCTAGGGTGTAAGAGCATCTCACATCACTTAAAAATGGTTTTTTACTTTGCTTGTTTGTAGGTTTTCATGTGCATTCCAATCATAACAGTCATCTTAGAGACTACTGCATTTTGTTAAGGAATATGGATCAGAAGATAAGATATAAACTGAATGTGGTAGTATGCTGTAGAATACAATTGCCTTGGTGATTGATTGATTCTACAAAGAAATACAATGACTATATATATTGAATCTGAAGAATGCAATTATGAAGAGACATGACTTATCATATAATATAATATAAGAAGTCATGACTGTTCATATACATTAACTAAGATTATCGTTTTAATGCACAGTAGACAAATCGTATTAAACGAACAGTCACGATAATCTTTTATCATAATATATATAACTATGTTTATCGTATAACATAAGCGGACAGTCACAATACTATCGTGACTGTCATATACTAACAGTCCGATAGTATCGTGACTGTTCGTATATGCAGTCACGATAGTATTGTGACATCCTTAGTATACAGGCGGATAACCATAGTTTATTCTATTCAATAACATTTGCAGTATTCCATTTAATTATATATATATATATATATATCTCATCGTTTATTAAACACGAATGAACAATACTTTAACACTCCCTCTTGAGAGAGGGTTTAATAGAATTTGTAGAACTTTTCATATCATGATGTCTGGCCCAATCCAAGACACTTAAAAGTGTTGATCATGATGGTTTATTACATAGTAATAATGTAAGTGTTAAGATGTCCGGTCCTATCCGGGACAAACCCTTTCGGGAGTCGATCCTAACAACTTTATTACCCAACAAGTAACAAGATGTTCGGTCCTATCCGAGACAAACCCTTACGGGAGTCGATCTTGAACTTTATTACCCAACAAGTAATAATATAAGCAACAAGATGTCCGGTCCTATCCGGGACAAACCCTTACGGGAGTCGATCTTGAAGCCTGGTTACTATTGTCAAGATCGTCACCTTGTCATAGTAACCTATATACACAGAAGATCGTCATCTTCACAATTTTGAAATATTTCAATATTTTATTCATGAATAAAAAATGTACATTAATAATTACATTCATATTTTGATCAAACCAATTTTCCTTCTGAAGAAATCTGTCTTTACCTTTGCAAGAGGTGTAGTAAAGATATCTACATTTTGTTCTTCAGTACTGATGTAGACCAATTCAATGATCTTCCTATCTACCATATCTCTCACATAGTGATATGGAATTTCTATGTGTTTTGACCGATTGTGAAAAAACAAGATTTATAGAGAGCTTAATACAACTCTGATTATCACAATGAATAATAGTAGGTTCTAAAGATTTACCAAATAGGTCAAAAAGTAATTTTCTTAACCATACTGCTTGAGCTCCCATGGATGCAGCCATGTACTCAGCCTCTGTTGAACTCAGAGCAACTGCAGATTGTTTCCGACTAAACCAAGAAATCACTGCAGAACCTAAACTGAAGCAAACTCCTATGGTACTCTTACGATTTGAGGAACTTCCTGCCCAATCTGAATCTGAATAACCTTGAAGTTGAATTTCAGTCTTGTCATATTTTAGCCCAAGTTCACTTGTTCCTTTTAAATATCTCAAAGTGTGTTTAGCTGCCATCAGATGTATTTGCTTAGGTTCACACATGAAGTGACTTAATACATTGGTGGCATAGCAAATATCAGGACGTGTGTTTACCAAAAACATGAGAGATCCAACTATTTGTCTGTAAAGTGTAAAGTCAGCAAGTTCTGAATTTTCTGCTTCATCTTTTAATTTGTGAAGGTTTGTCTCCATAGGTGTAGCTAAAGGTTTACACTCTGTCATACCAAATCTATTCAGAATGTTTGAAATGTATTTCTTTTGACTTAGGAGAATGTGGTCTTTCTTTTGAATAACTTCAAGTCCTAAAAAATAGTGAAGTAGGCCCATATCCTTCATGTCAAATTCGGCTATCAGATCCTTTTTATATTTTTCAATAAGATAGTTTTCTCCTGTAATGAGTAATTCATCGACATAGAGAACTAGAATTATCATGTCACCTTTTTCAATTTTGGAATATATGTTAGGGTTTACAGGTTCAGATTCTGAGAGTTCAGTTAGAAGTGTAACATTTGTGTTCGAGTTCTTTTGTTCTTTTTGAAAATTTTTCTAGCCCATAATGGTCTCTTTTTATTATTTCCAAAATCAGGGATTGCTTATTCATTACTTATAGGTGCTGAATTCATGTTTGAATTGTTATCCTCCCTCTCTTTCTCAAGTGAGAGATCTCTATTAGGATCTATAGAAATGTTATCTCCATTATCTGTAGATAAGAAGTTTTCTTCAAATTTAACATCTCTGCTTATTTCTACTGATTTCTAACCAAGTATATAGATTCGGTATCCTTTAGAATCCTCATTGTATCCTAGGAAAATACCTTTCTTCCCAGAAGGTTCTAATTTAGTCCTCTTCTCTTTTGGTACGAGTATATATACGGAACAGCCAAACACCCTTAAGTGACTTAAATCAAGTTTAACTCCTGTGTATACTTCTTCTGAGTGGTGTTTTCTAGTATAGCATGAGGACATCTGTTTTGAATATAAACTGCAGTGTTAGCGGCTTCTGCCCCAATACGATATGTGAATATTTTGATCATGGCCTTTGCTGCTTCAAAGATGGTCCTATTCTTCCTTTCTGCTACTCCATTTTGTTGAGGATTATAAGCTACAGTATACTCCCTCTTAATCCCAACAGATAGTTCTTGAAGTTCTCAGAGGTGAATTCCCCACCATTATCGAATCTGAGAATTTTAATTTTCTTACAGGTTTGGTTTTCTACTAGTGCTTTGAGTTCTAGAAATTTAGCTAGAACCTCACTAGATTCTTTAAGTTATAAAAATATATCCATGTTTTCCTTGAATAGTCATCCACAAAGATTAAGTAATATAGAGCACTAGAGAAAGAAGGGGTAGACATAGGTCCGCACACATCAGTAAGGATGAGATCTAGAATGTTATTAGATTTATGTTCACTTGTGGGGAACGATCCTTTAATGTTCTTTCCTAACGCACATCCTTTACAAAGAGAGTTCAGATTTCAGAGAAAGTATACCAGAAGTGATTTTATGAAGTGTTGGAAGAGCACTATATCTAATGTGACCTAGCCTTTTGTGCCAAATCTCATTATCCTGTTGAACATTGTGATTTAGGGCTACCTTTTGTTCACTACATAGTTTATACAAACTACCATCTCTGGTCCCTATGTGAATGGCATTTTTCATATTAGAATTTTTATTCCAGAGAAGGACTTTTGTCTTCATTGAATGTTACCCTGTATCCTTATACCATGTTAAGGAATATTTTTTTATTTTTACTCCAGGCACATATAAAACTTCTTTCAACTGAGGGGGTTACATCATCTCTTACCTTTATCAAACAGGTCCCAATTCCTTTTACCAGATAAGAGAAGTTGTCACCAATAGTTACCTCTTCTGAGAAACTCCCTCTCAATCTGATATCAATCCTCCTTTTCCTGCAAGAACATCCTCAGAAAAGATCAAGGCAAATAGCTCTCATAGTATGTTATAGAAATACGAATAAAAGAGAGACTACCATAATACTCAAGGATAATTTTGCATAATGATATAAGATCATTTCAATGTAACATAGATAAAGTTCTAATTTTAATATATACCTTGAATATACATACATATATATATATATATATATATATATATATATATATATATAATCTTCTAAGTATATATCTTTAATCTATGATTTTAGATATTATTATTTTATATACATATATATAATCACCATATACTTTCGATTATACTATCTCATATAATATAACTACCAAATAATTATTAATGTGTAAATAATTATTAATGATAACACATTTATGAATTGTAATAAGGCATACCTTTATTAAATATTACCTCTATATAACCGGATTACTACATTACTTCTAATATCTTCTGACTGATTTATCGCTCTTCATATACAGATTTCTTCTGATAGAGGAACGTATATGTGCAGCAGTTTATACCCTGTCCTTTAACTTGACAGTATTCAGATAAAGAATGGTTGTTCTAGATTTTATATGATTATTGTACTATTTTCCACCGTGAGCTATAAGTCGATTCTTAGGTCAATACCCAACATATCTAATGCTTCCATATGATACTCTTAATATTCTACGATTACCTCTTATTTATTGATCTCTCTTGGATTTGTCTGATAATCGCAGACGCTGCTCTTAATATCAATTATATTCAATGGAAGCAAATTAAGAGTATTTGAATGGAAGCAAATTCACTTTCAGCAAAACTGCAGAATCAGTTTGGCGATGGATTCTTCAGATAGCTCACAAAACCCTCATGTTGTAATAGTGCCCGCTTTAGGAATGGGGCATCTGATGCCATTACTGAAATTATCGAAGCACCTGGCCTCATCCCACGGTGTATCTGTCATGCTCATTGCACTCAACTGCAATCTCAGTCTGCATCAGCTCCCCGTTGCTCAAACCTACTTTCAACACCACTCTCTCCCAATCTGTTTCATCGAGCTCAGATATGGTTGAATGAAGGTATATAGAAATGAATTGTTATAGATTGCCGATAATACAATTATGCTTCTGTAGAGTCTCCTTTTAATAACCTGGCTCTGATACCATGTTAAGGAATATGGATCAGAAGATAAGATATAAACTGAATGTGGTAGTATGCTGTAGAATACAATTGCCTTGGTGATTGATTGATTCTACAAAGAAATACAATGACTATATATATTGAATCTGAAGAATGCAATTATGAAGAGACATGACTTACCATATAATATAATATAAGAAGTCATGACTGTTCATATACATTAACTAAGATTATCGTTTTAATGCACAGTAGACAAATCGTATTAAACGAATAGTCACGATAATCTTTTATCATAATATATATAACTATGTTTATCGTATAACATAAGCGGACAGTCACAATACTATCGTGACTGTCATATACTAACAGTCCGATAGTATCGTGACTGTTCGTATATGCAGTCACGATAGTATTGTGACATCCTTAGTATACAGGCGGATAACCATAGTTTATTCGATTCAATAACATTTGCAGTATTCCATTTAATTATATATATATATCTCATCGTTTATTAAACACGAATGAACAATACTTTAACACATTTCACTACACTTTATGATTTCCCTTCATAGTTGGGAATATATGTTCTACACAAAGTCTACAATGTTGCATTTAATTTTAAGGAGATTCTTATGACTGCAAAGGGATAATTCACTTCTAGACTCATTATTTGGTGTAACAAAAAGGAATCCAATTTCATTGTTTTTAGTTTGTAGCAACTTCCTGAAGCTTGTAGCAACAAACCAACACATTTCCGAAATCACATGACCTAGGAAAGAATAATGGTACACGGAAATTCATTGATCCATCATCCCCACATTCATTCCAAAAGATTCTTGACACGTGTTTTGCAACTGCACGTTTCACAAGTTATCAAACTTTGCACCACCTTGTGGCTGGTTGAGATCACTCCTCAGGTTAGAAACTGCTATTTAAGCGCACAATTAAAAGGAGGGGGAAAATATAGTTTAGTTTTTGTGCTCGACATTGGCATTGTATTGTGATATTTTTCGAATCAAATTTGCACATTTGTAATAAAACTACTAAAGCCTAGTAGTATGCTGGAAGTCCATTTCAACAGATTATAATTCATGACAAAGAATCAATAAAGATCATATTGTTGTTTTGCTATTTCATTTGAGTTTTGTTGTTGGTTGTTTCATTGTTGCATGGTATGATAATTTTCATAGTTCCACAAAGTTTGCTAATGGGGGATAGGGTGACAGGTTTTGAGAGAGGGGGGCCAAGGACCTAAGTTCAGGGACAATAACGGGGTGGCACAAATACATAAAGTACTTGAAAAATTAGTTAGGAATAAGAATAAGAATTGCAAATGAAAATTTGGCATACTATGTAAAGTTTAAGATAATAAATATTAAATACATGATAATGATTGCATTGAAATTTGAACATAAACAATGGTGGGAAGAGTTTAGGAACTTTGAGAGCAAACCAAGAATAAGGATAAGAATTGTTAATGAAACTTTGGCATACTAAGTGAAGTTTAAACTAATAAACATAAAAAACTTGGCAGTATTGCAATAATAACAATGTTGGTTGGAGATTTGGGGTCAAGGGGCAATGCCTTTACCGGGGTTTGGGGCAAAGCCCTCAATAGGCTCAAGGGGCAATGCCCCTTGCAAGGATCTAGGGATAGATCCTACAATGAGGTAAACATGCAGCACTCATGGGGTCAAGGGGCAATGCCTTTACCGGGGTTTGGGGCAAAGCCCTCAATAGGCTCAAGGGGTAATGCCCCTTGCAAGGATCTAGGGATAGATCCTCCAATGAGGTAAACAGGCAACACTCCTTGTGGGGGTCCGGACACAGTGTATCCAATGAGGTCAAGGGGCACCTTATCACAAATGAGACCTCCAAAACCTCCAAAACCTTCGTTATGAATGCCATTTTCACAATTTTATCACCTTTTTATATTTTCAGCTGGAGTTTATAATTCGGGGCCTCAAGAGACTTCTAGGCATCTTTGGGATGGTCAAGGGACTCTTGGGAATCCCCTAGACGTCTCGCTGTCCTTGCCATGCTCAACGTCTTCGGAATGTGTTGATGAAGGTGTTGTGGTGGGGGGATGTTTCCTCCAACTCGCAACGTCTTGGAAACATATTCGTCTTGAAAATAGGGGGAATTAAGGGGGGACACGACCTTGTGGTTCATTGATAATCTTTCATTGGATCCTCCATCCTTGATTGCATTAATTGGTATCAATATGTTTTTTTTGAAGGCATGGGAGGGTGAAGGTTTTGCTTGTAAATAGATCACTGAGTTGAGGCAGCTCACTAGAAACTTGTAAACAAATTGTCGACTATGAGGTCATTTGTAGGAGTGATTGGGGATAGATTGCAATGAAAATCCAAATAGATGCATTGAGGAAGATGGTAGAAGAAACCCTAACCCTAGAGTTGATGAGAGTGATGAAGAACGAAAAGCTAGCCTTATCGAGCAAAGTGAAATGAGAAAGAAGACAAAAAGAATGTTGAAAGCTATATCAAGCATTGGTATGAAGAGTAGAGTAGGTATCCCTTATTATTTGGGGTTCTTTAAATCCTCAAGAATTAATAGATTGGATCACTAGTTTAGAAGAATATTTTTGAGTATGAAGATATTGATGATTTGGACAGGGTAAAATTTTCTAAGTCTAAGTTGAATGGTCATTTTGCCATTTGGTGGGAAGAGATTCAGTAAGAAAGAAATATGAAGTGTAAGCCTAGTATTGGAAAATGGGATAGAATGGTGAATAAGCTAAAATCTACAAGTTATTACTACAAAATATCATGTAGATTTGTTAAAGGAGTTTCACAACTTGAAGATAGACAAATTTGACAAAGAGAGTGAGAAGCATGATTCTATAGTGAGAAATTTCAATGTTGTGTTAGGAAACCAAATGTGGACAGTTCTAAGGGGGGTAGCTCATATCACAATGAAGGAGGAATTAGTAATTCCCCTTGCAATAACATAGAAGATAGTAATTTTATTGCAAAGGGAGGAATGACAAACATTTGTACTACAATAATATAATTGATTGGTATTAGAGGTAGAGGACGATGTGGTGAAGGAAACCTGAGACCTCTCAGGGGAACTTATTTCGCGAGTAAGAGTTACAAGACTTAGAGTTAGCTTAGACTGAACAAGCTGATTTTTGACTTGGACTTGGAGTTGGTGCTCAGACTTGGCAAGTTGAGAAAAAACAGAATATAGAGATTCACAAGGATTTAAAACTCGTAGCATGCAATAAATAAACTTTAAAGACATAATAAACTAATCAAATAGGAGCTTCTTTAATCACAACATAAGTATACATTGATCACGTGAATATAAAAGAAGATCATTAGTTGAAGGAAACAACATTTTTAGATGTATAATAAATAGTCAAATGTATATAAATATCATGGATTACGATGGTCATGGCAACAAAACAAATAGTAAAACTAAAAGTCTATGGCTTAGAGGGGCCAACATCACTACTCCCAACATGCATAGTTGTATGACGTGTGCTATGCGAGTGTATTTGATAGGTCTTGATGATGCAACCAGGATATCTATGTGTGTATCGATGACATCAACATCTAGGCTGTTTGCTCATGCTCTATCCTCTACTATTGCCACTATCTCTACCTCTAGATTGGAATGGTCAATCCATGCAAGATCTTCGTCAGTGAAGATGTGATCCTTAATCTTAGTCTTCCAACTTGAATCTGGATTAACCTTTAAAACCATAAGAGATAAGTTTGAGTCAAAGATTTTGTCTGTAATGTAGGTGAAGGCTGTAATGAGGATTTACAAGATTATTCAACCTTTGCAACGACAACTTTAGAATGCTAGATTTAAGAAATAGGCAACCAATGAGCACAAACTTATATTGAGAGGGGGTGAATCAGTATAAGACAAATGTTTACTTATTTAAAATTTAACAACTACATTAATAGCAAACACACAAGATCTACGCTATTAAGAGCACAATATTTGTGTGGAAACTCTTTTGGCGGAAAACCATAACGGAGGACTGCTTGGATGTACTGTCCAAATTTAGCCACAACAATCATAAAATGACCTTGCAATATTTGCAGGCACCAACCCACTGGAAACACCAATCCCCACTTACAAAATTTGTGGCCACCAACCTTCTGGAGATACCAACCCCTGCATTTGAGCACCAACTCAGCAAGAGACACCAATCTCTCCTTTTAGGAGGCAACAACCTCTTTTGCAAAATGTCTCCTTCTGGATGTTGCTTCTTCGACAGATGAGGAACATAATTTTCTGCAAGTTTACACATCATAAAATCTGCTTTGTATTAAACTTGCTCTGCTCTGTATTCAAATGATAAACAATTTTCTCAAACTTCATACTTAAAAACATGCTTCACCTTTTTATACCCCTTTGGCTGCTAAAATTAATTACATAAAATGTATAGGTCAGCTATGAAATTAAATCATTATAATAAACCATGAGTTGGCCTCCCATTACACCTTTTTCAAAATAATGAAATCCATGAGTTGATGTCCAATTACACCTCTTTCAAAATGATAAAATTCCATGAGTCGGCCTCCAGTTACACCTCTTTTAAAATGATAAAATTCGACGTGTTGTCCTCCAATTACAGTCAATATAACAAACAATCTCTTTGAACTTTGACATCAACCACCTTTGTCATCAATGACAATATTTCTAACAATCTCACTTTGACATCAATGACCATATTTTCAACAATCACCCTTTTTGAACAAAACACACTTCAGCATCAATGACAACATTTTAACAATCTCCTCCTTTGTCATTGTTGGCAAAACTTGCAAAGAATTAATCATTTGTGAACACAACAAGAAAAAAAACATGAATTAAGCTTCAGTCTGTTGTTCCATCCAATCTTTGATGTGGTATCTCTCTGATGTTTAAGTCTTGGCGAAGGATCAGGTTTCACATCTATTACAAATCTTCTATCAAGTCTTTAGCACAATTAGCAGGAATATTAGTCTCTACATTGATCTCCCTATAAACATGTTAATTGTATAACTTTACAGCATATCCAAAAGATTCTAGAGTTGTTGATTTTCCAATTTGGCGACTTCTTCTTTTCCGCATTGACAATTATCATTGAGTTGCCTCTAATTTCAACTCTTCTGCAACTGTAAATGTTGCATACTTGTAGCCCAACAGTGAGGGCTTGGACTTTGGCTTTGTTATTAGTTCCCTCTTTTAGTTTCTTTGATACTATGCCCATCAATTTTCCTTTGTCTTCGTTTCTTATGATACATCTTCTCTAAACCACAATAAAAATCTTATTTTCAACCTAACATTAACATTCTTTTACTTGAGCTTGTGAATTGAAAAACCTGGCAGTGCAAGGAGAAAGCCAATTGTAGATTGCAACAGTAGTGGAGGAAATGAAAAGCAACGGCACCTTAAGTTTGATGCATCCTGCTAGGTTGCCATGATCAAACATAAGCAATTTATGCCCAAATTTGAATGGCAGCAACTTGGCCCAAACTAGAACAGTAGCAACTTGAGATCAAACCTTGCACGAATTTTAGAGCATTTTGAACTATTCTTTTGGAGGTCATTAAAATTGGAATTGAATACATTATTTGTACAAGATGTACAGAACTAAATACTTAACACAGCTGATAATGGATAATTCAATGCCAACTTTTAATTGTTAAAGGACAAATCAAAATTACTTATATTAGTATAACTGCTCATGGAAAATAAAATATAAATCATCATATTGCCTTTCATTGAGAACATCAATGCCATCAACTGGTTTATTGGAATTACAAGCAGCACTAGTGACACTTGCAATAGCTTTCCACTACTCAAAACTGATGACCATGGATCTTGTATCATTTTTGTTCCAATTATTTTACAGCGTTTTGTTCATCCTGCATCCAGAGGGAGAGTGATCATCTATATGACATCTTTGACACATTACCATGGAGCTCACATATGCAGTGTGTTGAATCCAATCACCCAATTTGAAGGACAAGTCAAGTGAAAAAGATAGAACCCTATCCATCTCTAAAAACATCCAAAATCTAGCAAACAACAACCTTTTTATAGAAATGGCCTGCCTATCAAAAGCTGTAAGCTAACCAACAAAAAGAGCGATACCCTTCAAGACATTAATCTCCCAAATATTCCAATAGTAGGCTCAGAAATTTCACTCAAATAGGAACCTTGTTGATGCATTCCTTTATAGGATTGAAGCTCACAGTCCACTTTTTAAGAAAGATCCCAACTTTGTGTAGGAACCAAAAGCCATCCAAAAGGATCTGGATTTGATCTACATAGTTTGAGAAAGATGGAAAAGAAACCATTGCCATTAGCTACAATGGATTTATTTTATCTTGCCTCAAATCCGGAAAACATTATTTGTCTTAAATCCTAAAACGTTTCGTATGAGAGAGTTCCCAAGCTTTGAAGCAGCTCCATCAACAATAGAATAGGTATAGTTCGTAGACTCGGACTTGGAGAGTACTTGACAAGCACAAAATTTTCAATTTGGCAAATACTCAACAAAAACTTGGTAAAAACTCGAAAACTTAGAAAGTTCTTAAAATTAGAATCTCTTAAAGAAACTTTTTTTTTGTGAAAAACTCAATTACAAAATGTATTAAACTAAAAATTGACATCTCAAAAGAGAAAATGGATGGTTTTATAGCAAAAACACGTGAAAAACATGTTTTACCCACGTCAACATTTTTACACACGTTTTTTTGTGTCCATAAAAACTTGAGAGTTAAACTTGTAAAAACTCGCCTAGCAAAAAAAATAGAGTACTCGACAACTTGGACAGTACCCACAAAGTTTACAAACTATGGAATTACAAATTTTAAAGGGAAATCACTAATTATCTCGTGGGTCCCAAGGATGAGCAAGCGGAAGATTGTGGCTTACCTGATACAACTTTTACCCAAGACTTCCAATTTACCCAATGTTTGGGACCATCAATAATGATAGGAGAAGACAACACCTTAGACCTATCCTGATCCTCCATCCGTCCACACCAACTTAAATGAGGTGAGTAGTAAATACTAAAAACACAAGCTCCCTACTCCAATGCTCTTCTCATCTTCAATAGACAAGCATTACTACTAGACAATTGTGCCTAGTCATGCATCTTGAGAACATAAGAGGGGCTTTCAATGGCCGATAGGGTTGGAAGAGGCCTTTCCCCCAAGCCTAGAAAATGACCTTAGCAATAGGGGGTTAATAAGAGAAGTGACATTCACAGACCAAAAGCCTTGACACAAGCCATATGAGACATTGCTTCCTTTAGTTGTCCATCATAAAAAAATGTTGGGGTAGAGGATCTCTTCCTTGCAACATTAGTCTACAACCAAGAAGATGTTAAATGGGCCATTGAGCTTGTGGATCTTTGGTGGGCCTTCAACTAGATGCCAATCAAATTTTCTTCTTCCTCTTCATCAAGTGAGCTATTCCACTAATCCTTGAGCTCCCTGTATACTTCATCCACAAAATCTTCATTGTGATCCTCATTATTGGCATTATTGACTACACCTTTTGGGCATTTCTTGCTTCTAGATCGATTAAATTTGTTTTTGTTACTCTTCAAACCTCCCTTGTTAGTTTGTGACTACAACAAAATAATTTAGTTTCTATAATATAGTTTTTAAATTGTAAGATTTATTTAAGATTATTATTTTTTGATCAAGTAGTGAGTGTTCTGTTGAGGGCTCTCCCTTGAATTATTAAGTTATTACATAAATATGATAGTAAGTTTGTTATATTTGGAAATAAAACACATTCCAAGATGGATATGTATAAAAGAGAACTAATAGACATAGCCAAGGCATCAACATACAATTTAAGGCTAGTAAACAAAGACCACAACACCAAAACCATAGATAACAATCAACATCTACATTTTATCACATGCTCCTCTTTTAGCAACCCCATCATTAGTAGTAGCACCCTGCCTATCATTTTCATGCAATGCCACCTCCTCCACACCTTTTTGACACCATCTTAATTCCAAACTAGAGTAGGAAGTACTAAGCACTAAGAATTTTATGGTCTAAGAACTAAGTTTCTGGTTCCGCTTCATGCTTAGGTTCTCGTTCAAGGGTTTTGTTCATGGGTTTGGTCAATTTTTTTTTTTGGGTTGGATTCATTTTGGGTTTTTACAAAAGAAATGGATAGCTCTATGCTGCAGTAATTAAGTTCAAGATACTTCATTATGTTAATAGTCTAATAACATAGCAAAATACACTACCATATTAATAGTCAGAACTCAACTGTCATGATATATATTAAAGTTTTAGTTCAAATAACATAGCCAAATACACCACCATACCACCATATTAATGTTTTAGTTAAAAAATAATAATGTCAAGTGTCAACAATCAGCCATCAGTGATCAAATATCATACGGGTCATAAAAAATATCATCATCCTCCATATGTTGTGGTCAATTAGAAGACCCACAAATATTGCCAATGGTACTAGCATTCTCAGTCACATGATCACTAGGTGGCTCATGGTCATCATCAACTCCAAGTGTAGCAAGGTGGTCAATTGAATCATCCAATTTAGCATGCTTTGGATCAATATCCCACTGCTTTGTCTCCCCTTGTTTGTAAGAATTTTCTTTGTGTGTGAGGAGCCACAAGTTTGAATGCACAAAGACCAAGCCCTCCACCTTTTTTGATTGTAATATATTGTGCTTTATTGGGTGAATGAAGAAGCACGTGCTCCAATTCCTCTCATAATGAAGATGAACTAGCAACCTATCAAGATTTTGAAATTAGAGAATTAAAAGTAATAAATAAAATTAAAATATAATTAAAACGGTAAAAACTAAGAAGTTAAAAAAAAACTAAGAACTTGTGATAAAATTTGGCAAGAAGTTGTAGGTGTTGGTATGATTTTCCATGGAAGTAGCACTGATTATGAGCGTCAACCCTATACTTGTCCCAAATAGTTGCAAGACCACAATCATTTGTGCTTGCATAACTCATGAATTCAGTCCTCACCCTAGGCTGTATGTCAAGTTGAAAGAGTTGGTGAAGTATTGCCTTGTACCCTTGAGGAACTTTGGGATCTCTATATGGGGAAACTCTTGTGCCAATAAGGAGTTGTTGACTATAACACTTGGGACTTAATGCAGCCACAAGGAGATGCAATGGCATGGTCATTTTGTTCCATCTCTCCACCATGATTTGTTGTAGTTCTTTTAAAATGTTTTTTTGGATTCTTGCTCTTTTTAATTTATGATGACTTTCATCGTCTCAATCATTGAGTTGATGCCATCATATACCTCATCCAAATAAGACCTATCTATGTTAGTATGATGGATCATGCTCAACATAGGCAACACTGGGGTCGACCTATGTTATCATGATGGATCATGCTAGTTGTCCAGGGATATAGGTAGGGGGCTGCCTGTTAGGAGGAACTTAGCACAATCCCACCAAGTGTTATCTAGAATCATTCTCCTAATGTTTGTTGCTCTTGTAGTGTTAGATTGCCTCCATATGCTCCAATTAGGGTTGAATACCATGCTAAATGGTGCTCATGAACCTTCACAAGTCTCAACACAAATGTTGGAGGCAAAAAGGGTCTCCTATTTTAAAATTAAAATAAATAAAAAATTAAAATTAAAACAAAATTAAAATGTTTACTAAAGTAAAATATATTTATTATTTAACTTACTTTCAACAACTCCAACCTCAAGAATTGTCTAAATATGCCTTGTGACATATGGTGGTTGGTGTTGAACATTTGGATCTCCTTGGCATCAACATACACGTGTTTCATCTTTTCAACTTTGTTGCCATCTTTTTGTAGGATTAGGTTTAGTGAGTGGACAAAACAAGGTGTCCAAAAAATGCATGGATGGTGCTTCTCAACCAATAACCCAACAACCCTACAATTTTTGGCATTATTTGTTACAACTCGAACAATATGTCAAGGGCCAACTTCCTCAATGGCTTGGAAAAGGATGTTACCAATAAATTGACCATCCTTCACCTGCCTTTCAATCTATTGCTCTCAAAAACATTGGCCCTTTAGGGGACGCTATCAATAATAATAAATATTGATTAATGGACGATTTCTTGTGTCTTTCTATTCATCAAATATGATGGATACCCCTATTTCGAGCATAGATACATCTAGCTATGTCTTGTTCAACAATCTCTCTACCCTTTGTGTGAAATGTTGTTTCCAAGGGTCCTTTTTCTCTCTTATGTGTCATAGGTTGTTCTTATTAGGATAATAGATAATTTCTAATTTTATCTCTCTTTCGTCTATTTCTAATGGTCACTCTTTTTGTAATGTTTCCATAAACTCCTTCTGTTCGTTATGGAAACTTTCTCTTTCACTCTACAAGAATGTTTCTATTTCCTCTCTCTGGTTCGTTATAGAAACATTCTCTTGTATCTTTGAATATATAGATCATTGATCTAAAAAGCCTACCACTGTTAATTTCTTTAGATCATTGATATATAGATCATTGATTTTTAATTTCTTTTTGAAATTATTAGTTCAAGATTTTCAAAGCTTTTTTGCTCCGAGTGTGTTCAAAATTTGCATTTTTTTCCTCACCCAACTATCTAGGTTTGTGGGCTTTTATGCAAATCCGCCATTTTTTACAAGCGATCTGCAATTTTTTCAAAGTTATTCCAGACGGCTAGGGTTTCTTTCGAAACTCTCTTTTTCCGTGCCGTCTCAAAATTCTGATTACAGATTCTTGATCTCAACTGGGTCAGTCTCACTTTTTTCCTGGGTGCATCATTTTCCGTGCCTCAATTTTCGAGCCAGCGGATTTAGAATCTGACCTCTTTTTTCCTGGGCGTATCATTTTCCATGCCTCAATTTTCAAGCCAACGGATTCAGAATTTGACAGCAGATTCTATTTGGATTTTTTGAGTTCTTCAGTGGGTGTCTCTTCAAAGTTTCTGGGTCTTCCATTAATCTGCCTTGAAGTTCATGCCCTTTTCTGATTTTTCACGTTTTTTCTTTGAAAAACATGCTATGGCATCTCTCACCAGTCTTATGCTGGAAGGCAGTCAACGTTTCAATGGAAAGAACTACAACTCCTGGAAGTAGCGCATGTTGACGATTTTTGAGTACCGTTGCCTTGAGGTGCTTGTTCAAGGTACCGAGACTCGTCCTACCACAACCGATGTGACTCAAGACAAGTTTGATGAATCTAATCATGAAGCGGTTATGCTCATTAAGCTTTCAGTTACTGATGATCAGCTTCCTCAAATTCTGTTTGGCAAGACAGTTGTGGAGATTTGGACAGTATTGAAGGATCTCCATGAGACATCAGATAAAAGCAAAGTCTTCTTTCTGAAGAATCAGCTATTCTCCATTATTATGGATGAGAATATGTCCTTACAAGAACATCTTTTGAAGATTTAAGGACATCAAGGATCAGCTTGAGGCCATTAGCTGTACAATGGAGGAAGAGGACATGGTGGTCTTTACTCTAAAAAGCCTACCACTATCCTATGAGCACTTTATTGAGATGCTCAACATTACTGCAACTAATGTTGACCTGAAGTTCTCAGATCTGTGCACCAAATTTAGAAGAATGGATGTGTAATGTCCCCTTTTGAGTGATGGTTAGCAAAGAGGAACTATCTGGCCTTTTTCATTCACCGAGGCTAGAAATTTAATTTAATAATAAGGGAATGAATGAATAATTAAATAATAGCCCAAAAAGCTAAAGTTGATCAATAGATTATTTAATTCTTTGTTATGGACTAAAGTGGGGGCCACTTTAAGTTGCAAATGATTTTACTAGGTGACAACTTCATGGTGGGATTCTAATAATTAATGGTAATATTAATGCCTAAGTCAAGTTGTCTAAAATCAAGGATTTATTGAGTTCACAACTTTTTTTGGGATGGAGAGTCTTTTATTAAGAGGTCCAATGGGAATTAGAGGTCATCATTATGCAATATTGAAGTTTCTTTATTTTCTTCTCTGCAAGAAACAACTAAGAGTTTTTCAAGATGAAACCCCTAGAAAATTGAGAGCTTGGATGCAACCCTAGGCTCTCATGAACTCTCAATTCATCAATCTACAGGAAAGGCAATTTAGTCTGCAATCTGGTATCAGTTATTGGACTGCACATCTACAGATTTTGCTTTGTTCATTTCAGTAGAGATTAGTCGGCCCAAATACTCCAGAAGGTAGGGATTTTATATTTAGCACATGAAGGAGGTATCACAGCTGGTGCATAAGGTCTGATATACAACATAGTTTGGAGAAAAATCAGTGACAGTAGTGGCCAAGTTTGTAATAAATCCAGGCTCTTTATTTGCTGAGATTAATTTATAGTTTACCAAGCTTTCAATTCGAAAATATTTGCAGTTTCATTTCAAATCCATATTGGTTGTTATATTCCATTGAATGATAACATTTATAATAAATGATTGCAAAAGAAAAACATCTTCTTGAAATGGGAAAAGATCATTTTAGTGGTATCCAAGTACAGTGAACCTGCCAGCCTGTGAGGGTTTCAATGCATGTCAACTTTTTCAATTGCATGTCAACTTTTTCAATTGCATGTCAGATTATATGGTTGCATGTTGCTTCTAATCACTTGCATGTCAAATTAAATTGGTTTTATGCACTCGAGAGGGACATGATCATATAGATGCTTCACCAGAAGTAGAGTCAATCAACAGTTAGAAGCATCTAAAGAAGAGAATCCGTAGTTTGATCAAGGCAACATGGCGGAACAACGAAATGATGGGGGTGATGGTCAACCAAACCTTTAGGATATCATGGCACAAATGGCACAACAACAAATGATCAATGTTTATGCAATCTCAACAACGGCTTCTCGCTGAAATCATAAATCTAAGGGTCCAACAGCCGCATGCACAAGATTAGAATGGAGATAGAAGTGATGCTAGGAATGAACATCATGTTAGGATAACTTGTAACACTGTTAGGACAGCAAACATTATATCTGATCGACCTCTTAGACTTGTTTTCTTGCAAAGATCCGATGAAGAAGCGGTTCTAGAGGAAGAAGAGACACACAACACAGATGATATTATTGTGGCACGAGACAAATACTTGTATCTACCAGGTGATGTAAGGAAGCTAATGAACTTAAATCAGTTCATGAACTAGTGTAAGGACAAAGCTAGAAACCACCTGGAAAGGCGAGACAAGAGGCCTAGAGGGCCAATTATATTAGAATGTTTCTAATATTCGGGCAGTTTCTTTTTTTAATGCTCTATCCTATTTTAGATAGTTGCTATTCTTTCATTCTTAGTTCTGTATATATGAGCTTGTCCAGCTCTTTGTATTCATTCTTTTTTCAATACAAAATAATCTATCATTATTTTATGTTGTGTCACAGGGTTTGCCGAATTTCAACCATGAAGTTCGAAATTCGGCGAATTTCAAAACATGTACAGAAATTCGTTGAAATTCACCCAAAATTCGTGCACAAAAACAGCGCAGTTTTTTTTAATAAAATATATTAAAAAAAATTGTTTTCTGCAGCTTTCCTAGGTCAAGCCGCACGAGAAATGGAAACGATATTTCTTTAGCCCACACTAGAATATTTTCTTTACCGTTTAGATTCGCGGCTAGGAGAGACTGTTCATTGTTCGCGGGAGGCTGTATAGCAGCGTGCGGACTTATTTAACGGATTTGTTCGCGGGAGGCTGTATAGCAGCGTGCGGACTTATTTAACAGATTTGTTCGCGGGAGGCTGTAGCAGCGTATAGAGAAGAGTCGCGCTTGATGTTCGTGTTCAAAATCTAATGTTTTGGTTTTGTTTTGTTTTTTTTCTTTATTGCATGTCTTATATTTCGTTTGGTTTTTATTTTAATCTTTTCGTTTTCTCAAATTAAACTTAGACCTTTATATATTTAAAATTTAATATTTAAATTAGATTTTTATAATAATATATGTACATACAAAATTTAATATATTTATTATTTACATTTTAATAATATTAATATTAAAGTTTTAAATATATTATATAATAATATTTTTACATTTTTTAATTTAATATAACATTGTTTTATTTTTATGGATGTATTAAAATATTTTAAAATATCAATTTATATAGATGAATTTTATGGCGAATTTTTTTTCGAATTTTTTCTTTGGTCGAACTTCATCCGAATTTTATTAGTGCCGAACTCGAACCTTGTGACTTAGATTTTATGGTATCAGAGCCTGTTCATGAAATTGCGAGTCTGGTCACTAAATCGCGAGTCTGAGCCTGTTCACGAAATAACGAGTCTGGTCACGAAATCGCGAGTTTGGTCACGATTTTTTTCCATGGGTTTCTTCTCTGCCGTTTTTTTCTCTGCTCTGGGCGTCATTACTGAGTGTTTCAAGTTTCATACGTGACTGGTGGGGTGAGAGAGGGGCGTGGACGATTGGTGTCTCTGCGTGGACGACTGGTGTGGCTAGTGCGACTGCAACTGTGTGTTCATACGCGACGCGATTGGTGTGTTCATACGTGACGCGACTGGTGTGTTCATACGTGATTGGTGTGTTCGTCCACAACGTGTGGTTCGAACTCACGACACTAGGTGTTCACACGACCTGGTTTCTTCACGTCTTTGCATTTGTTTGGCTCCTGTTATGGTATTTCGAAACCAGAGCCTTTTTTTTCTAAAACCCTAATTTTCGGGATCGGAGAATTTTTTTTAAATACATATTCGTGGTGGGTTTTATGAGATCCTATTTGGGTCTTTGTCAAATTTTTTTGGGTACCTCGTTTTTTGTGCCTCATTTTTGAGCCAACAATTCGAATTCCGATTTCAGATTATTTTTGGGTTTTTTATCTGGTCTTCTGGGTTCTGTTGATGTCAGTTTTGTACCACTACATAACATATAGCAATTGAATACTTGATATAGCATACCAAACACTCAACCCTCTCTTGAAAAGTATATACTCATGAAGAACATGAGAAAACTCCAAGGTTCCTTACACCTGTGGATACTAACTCAGTTATATTAATGTGATTTGCTGGTTAATCATGTAGGCGGGCTTATGTTGTTCATTCAAGGATGTTAAACTCTTGCTGTGATGATGACAGGATCTAGCTTTGCAATGTATACTCAAATGATTTTCTAATTTATATCACTTCCAACTTTGCTCTTCAAACTTCAACTACTAAACTACTCACTGCTTTACTACTACTCCTATTGAATGGAAAGATTGGCAAATGGACGGGGATCAACCTAATGAAAGCTTGCCAGCGGCGTTGCCTCCATAGATGCAATGATTCAAGGGGAATGAGACTAGATTACCACACAAGGCTCCTTAACAAGCCGCTAAGATGCTAGTGGCCTAGTATATAGATCCCTATCAAACATTTACCAATATAACCATACAACTAGCCATCTACTTCTATCCTTACTTTAACACTTTCTTGAAATGAAATCTACTTTAACGACTCAATGAAATCTAACTTTAACAATTGGAAGTAGAAACCATGCAATAACACCTAGTGTTCTTAATCACCATGCAAGACACAACAATGACAAGAGAAGCAATTTTGGTATTATATTAGCAACAATTTTCTTCAACCCTTTACAAATGAGAGTACTTGGCCTTATATAGAGGCTCAAAATTACAACCAACGGCCAAGATTAAGAGGCAAAATCAATGATCCAGATTAAATCCCAAAAACCCTAATTAGGGTTGCCACCCCATCGGCCAATGAGAAGATGCCACCTCATCAATGAACCAATGAACAAAAAGGAAAATTGGCAACCAAAGAGAAGGCACTAAAATGGTAGCTAATCAGAATCAGACACCTATCCTACCCAAGAAGAAAGGAGAATTTGCCACTTGGGCTTACATCAAATGATCTTCTAATACAATTCTACCCTTTTCTTTCATCTTTTTAGCATAAACAATGAATTTAGCTAACATGTTGTTGACTTCCTCCATGGGAGGGCAAGGTGTATGCCTCATCCTGAGCTCAGCTGTGTTCATCATGTTCTTTGCTGCTTGTAGTGTCTTCTCACTCTCCTTCTCATCATCTCTTGCAAACTCGATAAGGGCCCTGAGAGAGGCAAGGATGCCCAATTGTTTCTCTCTGGCGACAACCTTCCCTAACTCATCCAATCTCGATCCAAACTCTGTCTCATTAAAATCCTCCTCTTTGATTCCTTCAAAATCAAGTGCAATCCTTTCATCCCCAACATGCTTGAAATGAAAGTGTCGATGCTTGGACTGTATTGTGCAATCTCATTCTGTGTCTCTTTGAGTACCCTCGACCTCGTAGTCAAGGTAACATACCAAGACTCAATAATATTCTTTCCTCCTTCATTGACCAACTTTGCCTTCACCAAAGATCCCTCTGATAGCTTTATGGCTGCCTGTAGCCTGGGACTGGCTATGTCACGAATTGGAAGGAAATCCTTCCACTCCCCTTTGAATGCTTTGAATTTGTTTCTAAGATACACAAATGACCTGAATGTCGAGATAAAGGCAGGCAAGAACCTTCACCCTTCTTGAATTGTACTACTAATCCAATTTTTAGTTTCTTGCTCTCGAGCTAATATTTCTTCCAGATTGCTCCCACTATCCTGTGGAAGGGCCGCCTGAGGCAACTGTTGGATAGGCCGACATACTTCATGATAGCTATCCCTCCAATACTTGCTTTCAATCTCCAACTCTGCAATCCTTTTGTTCGCCTTTCTCAACCTTTCTCTTATTGAAGCTATGCCTTCTTGAACCTCCACACACTCCATGTCATCTGTGATTTTTCCCATGTCATGCTCCACTATCTCATAATCTTGGGCCACAATTTCGCCCATTGCCTTGCTAACCTTTGGTACAACAATCTGAACCTTTCGTTGACCATCATCATCATTCCTGATTACCTTTGCCACTGTTCCTGCAATTTGTTTCTGTCCGACATCATCTTCCTTTTCCACTAACCCTTGAATATCCTCAACTGCCCGGATGGCCACAACCTCTTTCCTTGGCATAAGCATCTATCTCAACCACAGTGGTGCAATGCATCTCCCCAAATTTGGATTCGGTTCAGCTAACAAAGCATCACCAACGGCCTTGGGTGCTTGGCTTCCTTCCTCAGCTGATAGAGCCTCAATGTTAACTGGCCTATCTCCTTCATCACTAATTGCCATATCCTCCTCAACTTGGTTCTCTGAAAGGGGAGAGTACTCCGTACTGTTACTATAACCACTTGATTCTGAACCAGAGCTCACCTCTACCGCTGCCCTTTGCTCACTTGTACCAACCTCTTGGCTCGTAGCCTCAATTATGTTCTCTCTTGATGGTACTTTACTCTGTTTCTTTGCTGGAGGCTCTTGATGTTCTCTATCTTTCTCAACCTCCAAGCCTCTCTTCTTACTCTTAACTACTTGCTGCTATTGCTGGCTATTGCCCCCACCTTGCTGTCCAACTGACTCCGCTGGAATCTCCTCCTCTGGTTTCATCTTCTCATAGGTAAGGTGTACCTCCTGACTTTGCAATTGTTTAAATTTCCTATTATACCACCACTCAGTGTTTAGCTCAACTGTTCTTGTTACTGCATCTAAGGATGGATCCTGATGATCATCCCACTCAACTGGATTCAACTCCGTTCCCTCTACTGTACTATAATCTTCCCTTAGCACATCTTCATGCTCTTCCAGTTGATTCGGAATATTAAGATTTCTCCATCTAATTGCCCTCATCATGCCCACCGATAACCTTGAGAAAGCCAACTTCCTCACATGAAAGTCATCCTGTGCATTGGCCCAAAAATCCTCCAAAGTAGGAATATGCTTGAATGGATCCCCATGAGACACCTTGATTAGACCATTAGGATCGAATCCTTGCCTTGCCCTATACCATGCTAGATGATATTGTTCTAACTCTTTCTTCGCAGCTGCAAAGGCGACAGGATTGGGACAACTATCATTGCCTATCATGAGTGAGAAAGTAACCCTTGTCTCACCTCTGAGCTTCATCATTTTGTCATATTGCTCAAGTTGCCTAGCCAACTCCATCAAAACTATCCTATCAGGTGGGTACCTTGGAAGCCTCTTGGGACAAGCCGTGCATCTAGCCACTCTGATATAAGTGAATTGCGGAAACTAGATGAACCAACTCCCAAACTTCTTGACTTTTGTCTCCGCCTCCTTGTGGGTGTCCCTTGCAATATCCTTACCGTCTTCATGGCAAAGGCATCATAAAATATCTTGTAGTCCTTGGTGTTGTGCAAATGAATTTGTGGATAGCACTCATGCATCAAGCATTGTCCGGGCCCATTGCCAATCACCCCTCTAGCCTTAAGTCTAGAATGTTCATACAGTCTTGCAATCAAATAGAAAAGGTAGGACCCCATGTAGATTTGTTTATGATTTTGTACTGTCCTAAGTTGGAACTCCTAATTCACTTATAATTCTAGCCCAATCAAACTTTCTTTTTCCATTTTCAATCCCTTCAATAAAATTGTACATCCAAGTTTCAAACTACATACTTTGAGTGGAGCCCATGACTCGGTTGAGAAGCACAATAAGATCGCCATACTCTGATTTGAAATCTGATTTGGTGAGCTTTGATGACTTGGTGACTCCCTTCTTGCCTTCGTGCAACCAATTCTGCTTTAGTAGGGTGGGGTAGGCATCCTGACTGTCTTGAAAGAACCTGGCAGCTTGATCCATCAACATTACTATCATTCTCTTCTGTTGGGGTATATTGAACACTTCCTCTATCACCTGCCCACTGATGTTAGCCAACACCCTTTCTTCTTCACCAAAGATGATAGACTTGGTCACAATATCTAGCCGAGATGCACACTCCACCAACTTCGGACAAGGCAAGGTAGGAAGGAAGGCGGCAACTTGCACAATTCCACACTTGCAGATCTTCTTTGCCCTAGAGGATTGGCCCCCTTTCAACCTATTTCTCAACTGTATCATATCTATGGTGCTGATGTTGGTGTCACCGACTCGCTTCAATTTTGAGAAGAAGGTGGTCTTGGGCGTCATGTCTTCCTTGTCTTTTTTGGTATTCATTCCCTTTGGGTTCTTGCTTGCACTAGCATCCGCCATCCTAAACACTTATTTCTGCCCCGTCTTTCTACAGTGAGGTGGGACTACACTTATCTCTGCCCCTTCGCCTAGGGATGATCAAACATATTTCTGCCTCGCCAATTCCTATCACACTACACTTATCTCTGCCTCTCCGCCTAGGGATGGGACTACCACTTATTTCTGCCTCTTCCTTACCTATGAGATGGACTACACTTATATCTCCCAACTTCGTTCCTAGGGGTGGGACTACCACTTATATCTCCTCTCTCCAAATCCTAAACGGATACTACACTTATATCTCCCAACTTCAAGCCCTAATGAGATGATGAGGTGATGGATGGATGATGTAAGTAGGAAAGAAAGGGAAGAACCAATCAAGAACAATGAAGAATTCCGCTTTATGAACCAGTCTTCACTCTCAATCATGAAGATTGTCTCCTACACCAAACAATCAACATCAAAGAATAAAGATAACAATTAAGAAAATAGTTCACTCACCAATTTTTTTTGCAAATCTGTTCCTCCAATTGGCAGGCTCTAGCAATCTGTAGCTTCCTCCAAACTGTGGTCTCTTCCTTCAAAATTCGTGGCCTCCCAAACTGTGGCAGGCTCTCCTTAGCTATCTCAAATTTTTCTTCTTCCAATCAATTTCGCATGTCCTTCTATATTTTGGTGGTTCCTCTATCAAATAGCAGGTCCTCTTTACAAATTCTGCTCCTTTATGTTCGCTGCCTTTATTATTAATTTCGGTGGCCCCTTCTCAAAATCGCAAGTGTCCAATTCATTGTCTAAACTCCATGTCGCTGCCTCTATATGCAATTTTCACTCCTTCAAACTCTAGGGATGGACTGCCCTTCCAAATGCTTTGCTCCTTTACAATTTTCGCTGCCTCTTAAGGCACTGCTCCTTCTGCTTGTTTTCGCTCCTCAAGACCTTGATAGTTGAGGAATGAATGATGAAGAAGAGGAGGGGCGGACATCTCCTTTATACAAAACCTTTTCCCTCCAACATGAGGGCCGACCTGCCAAAGAGAACATAAAATTAAAATTAAGTGCTAATACTAGGGGGCCGACCTGCTAAATACAATTAAATTCGCATTAAATTGCCACATTAAATTATGATTAAGCCTTGACTTTCGAATTAAATGGGTGATAGGTCACACCACCTATAAAGAGGGCCTTGTTTTATTTTTCCATGCCACACGCCTCCTATAAGGGGCCCTAAACTTTCGATCTTAATTGCCCAAATTTCAAATTTCAAAGCAAATTCAGATTTATTAGCTCAGATTTTTATTTTTAAAGGCCCGATTTTCACTTTTATTAGCCCAGATTTTACTTTCAAAGCTCAATTTTTCTATTTTGATTCCCAAAATTTTGAATTTATTGCACA
Organism: Chamaecyparis obtusa; assembly: GCA_027943335.1. Classification (NCBI taxonomy): domain Eukaryota; kingdom Viridiplantae; phylum Streptophyta; class Pinopsida; order Cupressales; family Cupressaceae; genus Chamaecyparis; species Chamaecyparis obtusa. The sequence goes on along the minus strand of BSBK01011324.1, from coordinate 179,629 downwards.
AATCAAATTTATTTGCCCCGATTTATGATTTCTTAGCCTAGATTTTAATTTGATCTTAGATTTTACAATTTTAATCTCAGATTTTTGAATTTAATTGCCAAGGCTTTCGATTTGCAAAGCAAAATTTACATTTAAGTGTCCAGATTTTAGTAATTTATTTGCCAAGATTTCAAATTAAATTACATAGATCAAGTTTAAATAAAAGGCCAAATTTTCGAAATTAAAAAAAGGTGATAGGTCTAGTTTTGTCTCAAATCTTCCTTTTGGCAAATCAAAATATCCAGTTTCTTGGCCATTCAGTCCTTTCATTTTATATCCATTTCAAAACCCAAATTTGCAAGATCCAAAAGACCAAATTCAATTAAATTCGAAAATCACAAGCCTTCCAATTTCAATAATTTTCAAATAAAAACATCGTGCATCTAAGTCCAAAAGTTTGCTAAGGCATCCGGATACTTGGGCCAAGAAAAAAAAATGCTAAGGGTTGTTCGAAAATGGGGGTCCCCAAATTCTTTGGGGCGATGATGTGAAACCTCACAACAGGTTTTTATCAGTTTTTTTTGGGTTAGTACAAAAATTGCCTTGAAATCCGTGCAAATGGCATCTTTGACCAATTTGATGCTAGAAAATAGTCAACGGTTTAATAGCAGCAATTATAACACCTGGAAGCAGCGAATGTTGACCATCTTCGAGTACCGTCGTCTGGATGCGCTTGTTCTAGGAATAGAGACTCGTCCGACCTCCGTCCAAGCAGATCAAGATAAGTTCGATGATCGGAATTGAGAAGCTGTTATGCTTCTCAAGCTCTCTGTCACAGATGATCAGTTGCCTCAGATTCCTTCTGGCAAGTCTGCTGCCGACATCTGAAAATATTTGAAGGAGTTGCATGGGACATCCGACAAGAGTCGCACTTTCTTTTTGAAGAATCAGTTATTCTCCATTATGATGGATGAATGTATGTCCTTACAGGAACATCTCACGAAGATTAAGGACATTCGTGATTAGCTTGAAGCTATCGGTCGAAAAATGGAGGAAGAAGATATGGTAGTTATTACCCTAAAATGTCTACTATCATCTTATGAGCATTTCATAGAGACTCTTAACATTACCTCAACTAATGTTGATATGAAATTCTCAGAGTTGTGCACCAAACTCCTATAGCAGGATCGTTGGAAGCAACAGTTTGGTAACTGTACTTCCCCATCCTCGTCAGAACAAGCCTTTGCAGCCAAATCTCAGTCTTCTCAGTCATCACAACAGGGCAGTTCACATCAATTCTTAGGCTCTTCTTAGTAGAAGAGTGTTCAGTGTCACTACTGTCATAAGTACGGCCACATGAAGAAAGATTGTTGTCAGCGGCTCGCTTCTGAACAAAAGAAGCTGGGAGGGTCAAATCAATAGGCAAATGTTGCTGAACATTCTGAGAAAAAGGAGCATTCTGAGGAGTTTGCTTTCTATGCTTTTATGGCTAAAAGCCCGTCTGATTTAGCCTAGTCATCTGCTTGGTATATCGACTCTGGTGCTTCACGTCATTTTTCTCATCGGTGTGACTGGTTTACAGACTTCTATCCCTACAGTGATACAATTGTGTTTGGTGGAGGAGAGGAGTTCAAAATTCTTGGTAGAGGAAATGTTCAGATACAGTCTGGTGAGTGTCAGCTCATCTTTCTCAATGTATGCTATGTTCTTGGTATGGCACTCAATCTGCTCTCTGTGAGTCAAATCATGAGAAATTCCCCTCAGTTGGATGCGGTGTTCAGTGCCCACAAATGTTCCGTTATTGATCGCACGACTTGTCTTACTGTTGCTTCTGGGCTCGAGGATCATGGCCTATATCGGCTTACTGACATTGGTGATTCTCCTGAAATAGCTATGGCAGCTTGTGATTTATCTCTCAGTACTTTGTGGTATCAACGATATGGACATCTCAACATCCAGTATCTCTCTCAGCTGTCTCGGGAGGAACTTGTTTCTGGCCTACCTCCGATTCAGACGCAGCATCTTGGAGTATGTGACACTTGTCAAGCTGGCAAACAACATCGGACTCCCTTCAAAGATGGTGATTCTTGGCATGCATCTCAGGTACTTCAATTACTTCATGCTGATATTTGTGGACCTATGAATACATTTTCAGTTACTGGTTGCAAATATTTCTTTCTTATTGTTGATGATTTTAGTAGAAAGATGTGGGTGTACTTAAACAAAAATCAGATGCCTTTAGTACATTTCAAAATTTCAAGTCGGTTGAAAACGAGTCTGGTTGCAGTTTCATTTCTCTTAGAACAGATAATGGAGGGGAATTTTGTTCTACTGCATTTTCTGTTTTTTGTGCTGACCATGGAATCAAACGCCAGTTCACCACACCCTACACTCAACAAAACAGTGTTGTTGAGAGTCGCAATCGTACGATTGTTGAGATGGCTCATTCTATGTTACAACACAGGAGTGTTCCTAATAAGTATTGGGCAGAAGCAGTGTTTACTGCTGTTTACCTTCTTAATCGTTCCCCTACTCAAGCTGTCAAGAACAAAACTCCCGAAGAATTGTGGTCTGGTCGTAAGCCCAAGATCAATCACCTGAAGATTTTTGGCTCTCTTGCCTATGTTTGGATTCGTGATGCTAAACGTTCCAGATTAGATTCCAAGAGTTAGAGACTCATGGTGACAGGAAACAGTGACACCCTTAAGGCCTACAGATTGATAGATATCGACACTGATCATCTTATCTTTAGTCGTGATGTTGTTTTTGATGAAACTCGAGGATTTTTTCCTTGTTTTGAGCAGTGTTCTGAGGAACAGCCTCACAGTGTTCCTCTTCCTTTAGCACCACCTGATGGGAGGGATGATACAGATAATGCTTGCCTTGGGGCCCCTGCCGTTGATCCTATTGAGGCATCTGAACATGATCCTCTCCCTGCCCCTATTGCTGCTCCTAAACCTCCTCTAGCTCCTCCAAAGATTGGCTTGTCTACTCTCCGACCCAAATGGTGGGTTAAAACTATTAGTGATCTCAGGGATGATGAGCTCCTTGAAGATAGAGTTTCTAGAAATAAGGACAAACAACACCCTACAGTTAATTTTGCTCTTATGGCTAACATTCATAGTGTTTATGAGCCCCAGACTTATTCTAAGGCTAAAGGTATCCCTGAGTGGGAACAGGCTATGGAAGCTGAATTTCAGAGTATTCAGAAAAATCACACTTGGGTCCTTTCTGATCTTCCTACAGGGAAGAAACCCGTTAGCTGCAAATGAGTATACAAGGTAAAATACAAAGCTGATGGTACCTTGGACAAGTATAAGGCGCGTCTTGTTGCTCGAGGGTTCTCACAAAGGGAAGGTATTGACTATGAGGAGACCCTTGCTCCCACAGCTAAAATGAGTACCATACGACTTGTTCTTGCCTTAGCAGCTCAGTTTGGTTGGAAAGTTCATTAGATGGATATTAAGAGTGCATTTTTGAATGGTGACTTACAGGAAGAAGTCTACATGATGTAACCTTCCGGATTTAAAGTTGCTGGTCAGGAACACAAAGTCTGTAAACTTGTCAAAGCTCTCTATGGTCTGATACAAGCTCCTTGGGCTTGGTATATGAAAATTGATAAATACCTAACCGATCATGGTTTTCAAAGGAGTCCATCAGATTCAAACCTATATATGAAACATGTAGGTGATGATGTATTGTGTATAGTTGTCTATGTGGATGACTTGATCATCACTGGAAGTTCAGCATATTTGATCACTGAAATCAAACAAGATTTGTGTCGCACTTTTGATATGACAGACTTGGGACTCTTGCACTATTGTCTCGGAGTTGAGGTTTGGCAGACTGAGCACAGTATCTTCCTTTCTCAGTCCAAGTATGCTAGAAGTCTTGTGGACAGATTCAGAATGCAGGTTTGCAAACCTGCTCCCACTCCTATGGAACCTGGGCTCAAATTATCAGCTTAGTCCAATTCACCTGTTGTGGATGAATCCTTGTTTAGACAATTAGTGGGCAGCCTCATTTTCCTTACTACCACCAGACCTGACATTAGTTTTGCGGTAAGCTACATATCTTGCTTTATGACAACACCCAAGACTGATCATTGGACAGCTGCAAAGCGTGTCTTGTGCTATGTTAGTGGTACTCTTGACTATGGTCTTTTGTACACTCAGAGTTCTGATCCTACACTATGTGGCTACACAGATTCAGATTGGGCCGGTTCTGTTGATGATCGTAAGTCTATTGCTGGATATGTGTTCAATTTGGGGTCCGGTGCTATCACATGGACTAGTAAGAAACAACAGGCAGTGGCTTTGTCGTCCACCAAAGCAGAGTATTGAGGAGCAGTTAAAGTAGCTTGTGAGGCCGTTTGGCTTCGGCGGATGCTTGCAGATATGCATGTTCCTCAGTCAGGACCGACTCCTCTATTCTGTTATAATCAGGGATTGCTCAAAGTGGCCAAGAATCCGGTCTTCCATGAACGAACCAAGTATGTTGAAACACATTGTCATTACATTCGTCAGCTGGTTGAAGACAAATCTATTTAGCTGCTGTATGTTCCTACCTTAGAACAGTCCGTTGATATCTTCACCAAGTCTCTTAGTTTTGATAAATTTGTAAAATTTAGGGAAGCTATTGGTGTTATTGACAGATTGAGCATTATGGGAGGGTATTAGAATGTTTCTAATATTTGGGCAGTCTCTTTTTTTAATGCTCTATCCTGTTTTAGATAGTTGCTATTCTTTCATTCTTAGTTCTGTATATATGAGCTTGTCCAGCTCTTTGTATTCATTCTTTTTCAATACAAAATAATCTATCATTATTTTAAATTAGGCATGGCACTTAGCCTACAAAGTGTAAAGATGCTTTGAACAAAATAACTATGCCAACCTTTAATGGAACTGGAGAGATATCAGGAAGATCATGGGTTCATAAGTTGGACACATTCTTGGCAGTTAAACCCATGGAAGAGGAAAAAGCAATATAGTTTGCTACCATGCACCTAGAGGGAGTAGCATATGATTGGGGTGGCCCCATGGATTTGTCTCCCAGGACTACGCCTCAGTATAGTCCTACGAAGAGTTTGTTAAAAGGCTGGTTACTCACTTTGACCGAAAAGACATATAAGTCTATTACAAGGAATTGGCCCAACTTAAGCAAGTAGGATATGTGGAGACTCACATAAATGAGTTTCAAAAACATTTCGTATTGGTTCTTGATATGCAATAGGCCTAAGTGACAAGTTGAAGGGTTTAGTTAAGATCCATAGGCCTAGTTCATTGGATGATGTTATTGGGTTAGCCCTTGACTTGGAAGTCACACCCTCTTTCCAACCCCAGAAGAAATATTTTAGCTCATAAAAATCTGATAAGAAAAACTTTAATCAGCAAAAGAACATTTATTTCAATCAGCGAAAGAACATGCCTTCCAAAGCTGAACAAGAATCTAGAAATGAACCGAGAAGAAGAAAATTATGCTTTTCTTGCAAGGAGCCATGGGAATCGGTCATTGCTGCCTTGGAAAAGGCAAGGTACACTTGATTGAGGCCCATTCTGATGGTGAGGATTAGTATGAGCAAGAAGATTGTATTGATGAGGATTTTGCACAAGAGATTCAACCCCAATAGATAGAAGTGGAGAATATTACAATTAGAGAGATTCCACACATTGCCACTTTATTTGGAATACCTCACAGTCGTTCTTTCCGATTGAAAGGTGTTCTTAAGGGATAATGAATGATTTGCTTAGTAGATAGTGGAGCCACTCATAATTTCATTAATTAGGGGTTGGTAATGAAGTGTCGACTTCAGATTGAGGAGTTTTTAGGATTCAGTGTCATAGTTGCTGATAGTTTTCCTTTGAGTAGCACCAGAGTGATTCCTCAGCCAAGCATTTAGATTGGAGACTACACTTTAATAGGTGATTTTTATGTACTTGGGCTTAGTAATGCGAATGCCATTTTGGGTCTTCAATGGTTAGAGTCACTTGTGCAGTATGTTCAAGACTTCAAGTAGATGCAGTTGGAATTCATGGTTGATGGTAAGAAAATTTTGCTCAAGGCAATGGCAGATGGCGGGTCCATGAGTGCTTTCAACAAGGAGGATGGAGGCTCTATTTAGGCATGATGATGTGGAGTGGGCAGTCCAGTGTTTTGTATCCAACAAAATTTCCCCTCGTAGTGAACCATAATATCATATTGATATCCAGACTGTATTGGATAAGCATAGTGCCGTGTTTGGAGATATTCCTCCTGGTCGTCCACCTTCTCGTGGATTTGAGCATGATATTGAGTTAGAGGAGGGCACAAAGCTAGTTATCACTATGCCCTACAAGCACCCATGTCATTTTAAGGAGATTGAAAAAACAATCAAGGAACTATTAAAAATGGGTCACATACATCCTAGTTCTAGCCCTTTTGTTTCTTCAGTTGTTTTGCTCAAGAAGGATGGAAAGTTATGCATATGCATAGACTACAAGGCCCTAAACAAGAAGGCAGTAAAGGACAAGTACCCCATTTCCAAGATCGATGAGCTTTTGGATGAGCTAAACGGGGCCGTGTACTTCTCTAAAATTGATATTTGTTCAGCCTATCACTAGATCAGTGTCTGTGAAGAAGATATACATAAGACGGCACTATGAGTTCCTTGTCATGCCATTTGGACTCACAAACGCACCAACAACATTTCAATCTTGCATGAACCACACCTTCTAGCAACAATTACAGAAATATGTTTTGTTCTTCTTTGACGTTATTTTGTTATACGATAAGACTTGGAACGATCATTTGCAACATTTAGATGTGGTTTTGAGCATCAGGGAGGCACAATTGCTATTTGCAAAGGCTTCCAAATGTGAGTCCAAAATGACTAGGATTCTTTATCTTGGACATGTGATTGGAGTCGATCTAGTGTTAAGGTACACCAAGGGAAAATACATGCGATTTTAGATTGGCTACCTTTGAAGAACATATTTGAATTGAGAGGATTCTTGGGTTTGTGTTGTTACTATAGGAGATTTGTGTGGGGTTTCTCACAGTTGGCATCATCCTTGGCAAATCTTATTAAGAAGGGTGCATTTCATTGGTCTAGCAAAGTACAAGTGACATTTGACAAACTCAAGGAAGTCATGAGCACATGCCTAGTATTGGCTACCAGACTTCATACAGCCATTTGTTGTTGAGTTTGATGCATTAGGATAGGGGATTGGTGTAGTTCTGATCCAAAATAGGCATCCTATTGCATTCGAGAGCAAGAAACTCAAAGAACCAGAGGTATTCCACTTATGACAAAGAGATGTTAGCTATCATGCACACACTAGCTAAGTTCAAACAATATTTAATGGGTGCAAAATTTGTTGTTAGGACTGATCACAACAGTCTTAAGTATTTCCTAGAAGAGAAAGATCTCAATGAATGGCAACAAAAATGGGTAAGTAAGATTCAGGCATACGATTGATGTGGAATACATCAAGGGGAAAAAGAATGTTGTTGCTGATGCTCTTTCTAGGAAACCCACCCTCTGCTCTCTCATTGAGATTTCAGCTGATTGGAAATCTCAACTGCTGGCCGAGTGTTTTAAGAATACGTTTGCTTGCGATTTGGTTGATGGATGGGTGGAGGATGACAAGTATGCTGTGGTAAATGATGTGATTTATTATAAAAACATAATCTATCTTGTACCAGAATCATAATTGAAGGACAATGTTATGAGGGCGTTGCATGATACCCCTCTAGCAGGTCATCCATGTTTCTTCAAAACATATTGTCAGGTGCGTGAGAGATTCTCCTAGAAGGGCCTTAAGGATAATGTATTGTAGCATGTTAGAGAATGTTTGATTTGTCAACATAACAAGTCAGAACATACCTGTTTGGCAGGCCTTCTTCAACCATTACCTATACCTGAACAAAATTAGGAAGGAATATCCATGGATTTCATTACTGGTCTTCCATGAGTTCAGCGGAAGGATTGTATTTTTGTAGTTGTGGACAGGTTAAGAAAATATTCCCATTTCTTTGCCATCGCTACAAATTATTCAGCATCTCAAGTTGCGGATTTATTTTTCAGAGAGGTGTTCAGGTTGCATGGTCTACCTAAGACCATTGCTAGTGATCGGGATAACAGATTCATCAGCTTGTTTTGGCAGTTGTTCCGATGGGCAGGTACTCAATTGACCCCAAGCACAAGTTACCATCCTCAAACAGTGTGCTTTGATTTGATGGCTTCATTTAGGTGAGTATTGTTACAATACTACCTTTCATATGTCAATTGCCATGTTTCCATTCAAAGCCTTGTACGGGTATGATGCTTTATCATTTGTAGATTTAGCATTTGATGACAGTAAGGTCCCTCATGCGAAAGACGATTCAGATTTATCAAGATATTCTCAGGACACTAAAAGATAAAATTTGACATGCTCAGAATCAGCAAAAAATTTATGTTGACAAGCATAGAATTGAGAGTTCATTTGAGGTTGGGGACTTGGTTTTCTTGCGACTATAGTTGTACCAACAATCCACATTGAAGAAGAGTGGTGCAGAAAACTAAAACCACGTTTCTATGGGCCTTACATGATATTGAGGAGAGTTGTAGAGGTTGCATACGAGCTGGAGTTGCTAGAGGGCAGCAAAATACATGTGTTTCACATTTCATGCCTCAAAAAGGGCACTGGGCCAACACACTGTTGCTTCTCCAGAACTGCCTCCATTAGATGAAGGGAATTTAATAGTAGTTTCTGAAGGTATCACTGATTGAAGAGAGAGGAAGTTGAGAAACAAGATGGTCCGAGAATATTTGATCAAATGGAACGGTTTGCCAATTGAGGATGGCATATAGGAAGGAGAGGAGATCCTACAACATCCTAATTTGTGATTGTTAGAGGACCAACGATCTTGAGAAGGGAGGACTGTAATGCCCCCTTCCGAGTGATGGTTAGCAAAGAGGAACTATCTAGCCTTTTTCATTCTCTGAGGCTAGAAATTTAATTAAATAATAAAGGAATGAATGAAGAATTAAATAATAGTCCAAAAAGTTAAAGTTGATCTGCAATTTATTTAATTATGCATTATGGATTAAAGTAGGGGCCACTTTAAGTTGCAAATGATTGTACTAGGTGAAAACTTCATGATGGGATTCCTAATATAATGGTAATATTAATGCGTAAGTCAATTCGCCTAAAATCAAGGATTTATTGAGTTCATAGTTTTTTTGGGATGGAGTTCTTTTATTAAGAGATCCGATGGGAATCAGAGGTCATCATTATGCATATTGAAGTTTCTTTATTTTCTTCTCTGACAGAAACAACTAAGAGTTTTTCAGGACGGAACCCTTGGAAAATTGAGAGCTTAGACGCAACCCTGGGCTCTCATGAACTCTCTATACATCAATCTACAGGAAAGGCAATTTAGTCTGCAATCTGGTATCAGTTATTGGACTGCCCATCTACAAATTTTCCTCTATTTGTTTCAGCAGACATTAGTCTGCCTCAATACTCCAGAAGGAAGCTATTTTATATTCAGCAGGAATTCAGCACATGAAGGAGGAATCACAGCTGGCGCATAAGGTCTGATATACAGCATAGTTCGGAGAAAAACCAGTGGCAATAATGGTCAAGTTTGTAGTAAATCCCTGCTCTTTATTTGCTGAAATTAATTTATAGTTTACCAAGCTTTCAATTCGAAAATATTTGCTATTTCATTTCAAATCCATATTGGTTGTTGCATGCAATTGAATGACAACATTTATGATAAATGTTTGCAAAAGAAAAACATCTTGTTGAAATGGGAAAAGATCATTTCAGGATGGCTCTCTATAGGTTGAAGATTGGAAGGTGATGAAGAGACCTTAGTTCCTTTCTTAGTCTTTAGCAAAGGATGAGGACATGTAGCTATTTGCCTTGTTGCTTTGTATGCTTTAGCTTGCTTTTCAATATATGCCAATACTTGTTCCTCCACAAGAAGACCTTTTACCTTTTGGTGTGTATGTACAAAATTTGATGTCTTCATGAGGGATAAAGCACAAATGTGCTTTCACTGGACTGTATGAGCTTATATATCATGCTTTGCAATGAGAACAAATCCAAGTGAATTATCGTCCACCTGGAAGTTGTATCATTTCCACATATTTCCAAAGGGGAGAGTGTGGGTTTGCCTTAAAGTTGTGCTAGCTTTCAGAGCTAGAAGCACTTGCCATTTTAATACCTAACACATGTAATTCTGTAAACAACATGGATTGGCACAAAGCAACAAACCACATTGAAAAAACAAAACAAACCTAGAGAGTTTGTTTCAATTTTGTGCAAAACAAAAAACTTACCTCTTTTGTTGAAATCTTCCTCTATAATGTCTTTGAGAAGAAATCAACACTTTGCAACCATGTAGGAATAGCACAAGAACTAGTTTCGAGCATGCTACAATCAATCTTTAACTCCCTTTGAGCAATGACAAGCAAAAAGTTCACCAATGGAGCAAAATGGTTTTGTTTTTCATTCTATTGAGCATACATGAAATAGTTTTTACTTATTGTTGTTTCTAATGGTCAAATTAGGGTTGGGGGGTCAAAATTACCGTTTTGGCAAAGGAAAAAAAGTTGAAACAATAAAAAAAGGCAAATTTTCCTTGGGTTAGTTGGTAGAAGTTTTTCGTTGTGCAAAATCTCCCTGGGTTTGTCTGGGTTCGAAAGGAACGAACCCATAGTTGTAGGCCGGACCTTGCCTAGACCCAGAACGAACTGCATCTGGACTGGGATCCGGGGGATTTGAGTGAAGGACTCGTTAATGTAGCATGGGAAACTTCCAAATCAATATTACTATTTTAGTAGGTACTATTTTCCTTGAGGAAAGCATAGGCATTGTAAATGCACTAGAGACTTCTGGGATGCCATAGTCATGGGTGACTATAGATTTTCAGCAACTTTCTTGAGGTTTAGACAATATTCTCTAACCTCCTAAAGCTATTGATACATTGTCACCATCTCCTTTTGCACCAGGCACAAGTCTTTCATGGAGGTGCTCTTTGTACCCTCCCAAGTATTTTCAAGTGTTGTTCCAGTTTAGGTAACACCATCTCGCATCTAAACACTTGTCAACAGGAAGAGTTGAAGAGCCATTGCCGCAACCTTTCATCAGGGACTGCATCAACCATCTTATTTATAAAATTTCCCTAATGCATGCTTTGGATTGTGGTAGACCAACTTCACCCAAACTTGTTTCTCTCAGTACAACTTTGTCACACACAAGTGCTGCAGCCTCTTCACAATTGAAGACATCATCAGTCTTGTTTTGTAGACCTTGCCTTTGCAAAAAGGTTGTGAGGGGAGACCTTTGAACAATGACACATCATTACTATATAATAGACAAAAAGGAGATATAGTTGGGAAGTGAAGCATGCTAACATGGTGACCAAACAACACAAGCAAGGTGTGAAATAAATTGTAAGGGTGGTGTGGTTAGCAAGGAGAATATATGGTGTTTAGGATTTAAGGAGGTTTCACATATAATTAAGTTTCCAAACATGGCTAGTAGTATGGGAAAGAGCTGTATAATGTTTTAAGTGGTTCTTGGTCAATATTGAAAATTGCCAATATGTTTGTCAGCTGGCTTATTGGCCTCCATGACAATGTGAATGCACAATTGCATCAAAATAATTGCCTACATTGATTTTTAAGTTTCCATTTTCAACATGCTTTTTTGTGTAGTCCTTCAAAAGTTAATAACCAATATTAAATCACCTTCAACTACTAATTTTTTTAGCTCTAGAGGTTTGGCAACTAATAAATCCAAAATAACAGCTTCACACTTGGCTTCATTGTTTTTGCAAGATCCTAAGAGGATTTAACTACATTTATACTTGTTTTAAGTTGTTTTGAGGTTCAATTTAAGGTTTAGGGTCAGATTTTCAGGTTGATCAACCTTTGAAAAGTGAAAACACCCACAAAAAAAAATCCATGGGTTTCTGGGTTGCGGGGACTTGGGGGAAATGTTCCCCTGCTGCACCGCCACCTCCACCAGGATGCAACCAAGACAATGGGGACTACATAACATCGTGGGGATTCCCAAGAGTCCCTTAACCATCTCAAAGATGCGTAGGAGTATTCCATGACCCCAAGTTAGAAACTCCAACTTAAAACAAAAAGGGTGATAGAATCGTGAAAATGACATTCATAATGAAGGTTTGTGAGGTTTTGGAGGTCATGTTTGTGATAAAGTTGCTCCTAGACCCAATTGGGGGCTCTGCTCTCAAATCCCCACAAGGGATGTTGCTCCTTGACCCCACTGGGGACTCTGGCCCTAGACCCCCATAAGGTGGGTTGCCTATTGAGCCTGTGGAGTCTTTGTCCCAAACTCCGACAAGGGGCATTGCCCCTTGACCCCAAACCTCCACCCACCATTGTTATTGTTAATGCAATCATTGCCATGTTTTTTATGTTATTAGTTTAAACTTCACATAGTATGCCAAAGTTTCATTTGCAATTCTTATACCTATTCTTGGTTTATTCACAAAGTTCCAAAACTCTACCTATTGATGAGTGTTTTATGACCACACCAACACAGAATAAAGTGCCAAAGGACACCTATCCTCTCTTGAGAAAAGACCCCTTGTATGCTAAGACTGCAAAAAGATCATAGAGGCGACTCCAAGGTTCTTACTTGCAAACTTGCGACTTTATGTTGGATATGAGCTCGTTTGGGTTGATTTATGCTAGTAATCCAAGGGGACTCACTATTCACTCGAGATTTATCAACTTTTCTATGTAGAAGATTTAGCAATGCAATGGCTTGATCCAAATTTTAACAAGGTTTATGAATAAAGTGCATAGAGTAAGTGTTTAGAGATCCTATTCTAATCCTAGAATGCAAGAGATAATGAATGTCTTTATGAACTCTACTACACTTAGCTTTGTCATCAACTTCCACCAAGCTAGTGCAATCTTCTAAGGTAGACAATAGATGTTCAAATCACTACTATCCACACCAACACCATCAATATGATGCATATCAATGAGCAAGAAACAATTGAAGTTAAGCTTATATCCAAATTCCAATTGACCATGCAAAGCAATTTGCAATCAGCAAAATACTAGTATGGATTAGGCGAGTTTCACAAAGGTCATTCGAGATTTATTTCATTCAACTAAAGCAACTTAAAGCAAATTCTAAACTAAAAGAAAATTCTAAACTATAATTGAGAGATCAAAGAACCACACAACACTCCAAAATCTTCACCAAATCACCCAACTTCAACGATTTATTTCAATTTTGGCAACATTAAAGTGACGATTCTCCAAAAACTCCCCTTTAAAAATGAGAGGGATAGGGTTTATATACTAGTCTCTCATATAATGAATGGTCTAGATTGATTTAAAATCAGTGGCCAAGATTATCCCAAAGAAACCCTAATTAGGGTTACTACAAACATCAAATGACATCTAATGACAATAAGGCACGAACCTATGGGCCAATGAGAAAATTACATTACTTTGAAATACATATCCACTTGAGGATGCATTCCACACGTCCGCTTGGAATAACTTGATTTGACGAGGATGAGTGAATGCCACCTCAGCATGCTTATCTTGTTGGAAATTGGAACTCCATCTTTCCATCCTTGCCTTGCAAATTTTCTCGTTGAAGTGTTCTTGAACTTGTACTTGGAATGGTTCTTGACTTGATGTCCTGGCCTTGATCTTACTTCATGACTTGAACTTGCCATCCATCTTGATTTCTTCTTTTTTCATGTTGCCTGGTCATTGCCATGATTTCTCCTTTGAGCTTTAGGATTGTGAAATTTGCCACTGCACTTGCATTTCCCTTTTCATTTTGATCTTCTTCAAACCTCTTTGTGAGCATGATGAAAGACTTGCGAAATGTTGATGCTTGAGGTTTCCATGCTTTCCTTGATGTAGTAACCACAAAGTGCTCGCCATTCTCACAAAATGTCCAGCTCCATGCCATCTTCCTGCTTGCCATCCTCATGTTGAAAGTTACCTTTCTCTTGAACTTCCTCATCCAAGTATCCTTGATGTTGCACCAGCTTCTTCTTGTCCTCAAGCATCTTCCTTCTTCATTCCCTTGCAAAACAAGAAGATAGTTGTGTTTAAGTTTGTAAAATATATTAACAAAATCAAGATATTCTTATGACTAAACAATTCCTCCTAATAGTTTGATTTCAACTTATCACGGGAGTTGTATTTGGTTGAATGTTTACAAAACAATCTCTAATTCTAATTTCCTAAGTTCAGATCATTTAATCTCCCTTTTTCACATGCCCAGCAAACTTCGATTTTATGATTTCATCATTTCAATCTCACTTTATCTCACAATTTTCAGCAAACTAGCCTCTGAATTTTCTTCCTCTTTCCTGATTTTCGCACTTTATCCCTAGGATAAAGTATGATGTAGGCTCAAAAGGTTGCCAAACCTCTGGGGCTCAAAAAAATAGTAGTTGAAGGTGATTTAATATTGGTTATCAACTTTTGAAGGACTACACAAAAGAGCATGTCGAAACTGGTTAATAACCAATATTAAATCACCTTCACCTCTCTTGTAGGGTCACGCAGACTAAAAATATATGATAACTTGCAATCATTCATATTGCATATGTAAACGCACTGTTCATTTTTGTTTGGATGGCATTCACTTTAGAGCTGCCATTTTTTATTCTATGGTATGCAAGTGGACTGCCATGGTGCGGCTTTTAAAGCAGTGAACATTTTTGTTATCGGGATACCTTGAATATTATATATGCAATATTATTTAATTTTATCATTTATGATTCTATTGTCTTTTGCTTATTAATTCTAGGAAACATTTTGTGGCTGGTTTTATTGCACGTCCCTTTAGCTGTTAGAGACTCTCATTAATATGTAATGTAATTTGCTGTGACCTTTCCGTTTAACCTATGAGTCCAGGATGACGATGCAAAAGTGAAGAGAGCATTTCAAACACTTATGACATTTGTAGGGAATGTTGTAAAGAATCCAGATGAGGAAAAGTATCGGAAAATTCGTCTTACCAATCCCTCCTTCCAGGTATGCCACACTATACTCAGTCATGTTTCAAGGATGCATTTGGAAGCTTTCAAGTGCAAACAGAACTTGATTATTTTTGCTGTGATTGACATCTAGGAGCGGGTTGGAAGTTTTAAAGGAGCAGTTGAGTTTCTTGAACTCTGTGGATTTGTAAAGGACCAAAGTGGTGAATTTTTGATTCTTTCTCGAGATAAAGTAAACATGCCAATACTGAATATGGCAGGAGCAGAACTAAATTCTGCCATCGTGAATCCCTTTTTTGGAGTTCTTTAATTCATGTTTGGTTCTATAAGAGTGTATCTGAGGGGGTGAGTTGAAGTTCTAATACAAGCCTGTTATTTTAGACACAAATAGTGGATATGCCTGGCAAATGTTGTATTATAATACTTATTGGCACCCACTATGAGGTGCATGAGATCTTCCAAAAATATTGGATATTTATGTCAGTATCTTTCTTTATGAGAAATTAGCAACTGGCCATAATTTGAGCACTGACTAAACATTCCTTTGAAATGTTTTCTGTGATTTATTTTATTATTGCCTTGTTTTTACTCAAATTGTAAGATGAATTACTAAAATTCTACCTTTTTGCAGAAACAGGCTGGAGAAAATTAACTTAGTCAATGCTTAGGAAGTCTTTAAGTTGTGAGATGAATGTTCAAATAATTGTTACCCCTTATGCATTGTTTTATAACCGCCCATTAAAGTTTTCAATAGGCATGACAGCTTATTTTGGACTAATGTATTCTCAATGTTTGGTTTATGAAACGTTTATATGAATAAGCCAACATTGCACTTAAACCGCTGGTATTTCAATTTTGTTTCCCTATTGTCTTCTTTTTCTAGTAGTATATTTGTATCATGAGTTTATTTGCTTGAGATCTGTAACATGCATCTTTTGAGCTTTACTGAATGTGTTTATTCTCCATGTTATTCATGTTTAGTTTACTTGATACAACTTAATGCTTTCGATTAAATATATAAATGATACTTTTAATGTAGTAACTATTATACTTCTAATATTTTTTATAATCCTGTGGACTAGAATGTTGGGAGTTCTTGCTTCCTATTAGAAAAAACATACCAGTAATATTCAAGCAGTGGGGTAAAATTATTATATTGCTCTTCTAAACCTGCAACATTCTAATAGGCGCGCACGAAGCATATTGCCCTTGTGAACTTGCATAATTTCAACAGAGGCATTCAGTTTCTTCCAATGAGTTTTTATTCCTTTCTCTGTTTGTGAGATTCATTTGTACAGGGTACCTAACATGGCCTCATGAGACTTATCATCACATCTTTCCATAATTTTTCAATTTCCCTAAGTTGCAATTTAAAGGGGATTGTTGGTGTGAATGGAGCATATTATCTAATTGGTTTTCGTATTAGGTTTTTATTCACACTAGTTTACTTAGGACATAGTCGCTATTTGTTTGAAGTTGTTGATGTTAGTAGCTTTGATGAGATAAAATATCATTATAATAGATAAATTAAGATATATATGTATATATTAATATATATAGATAATAATAAGAATAAGAATAATAATAACAAGAGCTGTGTTACAGCAGGAGTCCAGCCTAATAGGAAAGAGAATTATGATTAAAAAAAAAATTAAAAGACAATTTGACTAGTTGTAAGATTGAGTTACTTTACAAGAGGCATATTTAGAGCTCAACACCTACAATAAAATAGTTTGTGTAATCAGATAAAATGTTGCTTATGTGGCTAGTTTGAAATAGAGGTTAAAATATTACTTTCCACTAATTACTAAATCTTTCAATACAAATCTTTGATACTTATTGTTTACAATGCAAATAACTTATTATAATTTGATTTACTTAATCCTACAGCAATCAAAATTCTCAAATGCTTCAAATTATTGAAGTCTGCCATTAAAAAGAGCACAAATGTTGTCTCGAATCTAGACCTTTTTTCCTCTGGCGAGATTTGGAACTCTGGTCCATGCCGTCCAAAACATAGCCGTCGTCTACGGCTCCAGATTCAGACTGCTAACACCCTTCCTCATCAATCCTTTTGTGGTAAGCCTCACTCCGAAAAGGCACCGGCTACCCAGTCGACAGAATCCCCCTACTATTTTTATGTTGCCATGCTATGCCATCCCCCATCATTCATAACTGTGTACTGCCTTCTGACATCTACCCATTGTCATTTGTTAGCACACCTTAAAATGAATGATTTGCATAGAGACGAGAAGTCAGGTGGGGAAAATCATTCTCCAAATAATATATTTAAAATTGTGTAATTTTCAGTCATTCATATTATTTTATTTAAAATGAATATATTTAAATAATTTTTAATTTTTATAATATTACAAATTTTAAAATTCTATTGGAAAGTAAATAACTTTAAAATTTTAAATACAATATATTATCATTTTTTAATAGATTTTAAGTAGTTTGAACTATATTTATAAATAATTATATTTTTTATTTTTGAAAATATAATTAGTAATTGGTAAATTTTATTAAATATGTATGGTAAATTTGGGTATCTTCACTTTTTAACAATTAGATTAAGATAAATAGCCTTTTTCATTTGTGAAAATAAAATTTGAAGATAAAGTGAACTAAATAATAATATTAATTATATGTAAACTAAATATAAAGTGTAATAAGACTCTTTATCTCATTTTTTAGTCTTATGACATTATTTATAGATGTTTTAAATGTGTTATATATGAATAATATTTAATATAAAATTATTTTTAAGTATTTTTAAATTTATTGATATAAATATTTATGCCTTTAAAAAATGCTTATTATTGACTTCTATAATTCATAGTTTAATAATTACTAATAATATTATTATTTAATATGCTATATATATAGTTATTTATTTAATATATTTAATATTTGTGATTTTTTATTTAATATATTAAATTTAAAGTAAAAAAAATAAAAATCCTAAGTATACGAGTGTGTAATTTTTTAAAGTTATTATAGTTTTTTTATCATTCTATTTTTTTATTTTGGTTTATAATTTGTTAGATCTTTATTAGTAAAAAATTATCTATTGTATCAAATATCTAAACACTTGGTTATTTAAAATTTTAAATCAAGAAGCAACATATAAATAAACTAAAAGAATAAAAATAATTACTTCATAACTTATCTAAATAATAGTTAACTGTTTATAAATTCCTATTATAAATTGTTGAAATATTTGTAATAAGTCACACTAAACAAATTTGTGATCTACATAATAGCAATGAACATGTAAATTAGAAAATTGTACAAAAGAATCCAAAATTTATTGATTTCAATGGGATAGAATTAAAAATAAATAAAATTATTTTATTGTTGAATAATAATCTTTCTTATTGGGATGGATGAATAGATTAAGTATACTTATAAAAAAATTAATTAATTAATTAATGATTTTTTTAATATTTTATAATATATACTTATTATAAGTATAAATAAAAATGAAATACGAGTTAAATTAATGACATTTCAATAAGAATTGAAGTTTAACATGAAAAGTTATCAATTTTAAAATTAGGGTTAGATAATAATAGTTTAATAATAGTATTAGCAAGATTTTTATATAGAATATATTATAAAAATTATATATAATATTTTCTAATATAGTTATTATAAATATAAATATAAATTTAGAATTTAGAATTATATATGAAAATTTTAATAATGTAATTGTTTTGACTTTTTAAAAAGTACAATATTATTCAAAATTTATATAAATAATTACATATATTATAAAATATTTTTTATTAAAAAAAATATGTTATTTAATGTTAAAATATAAGATTAAAAATTTAAATATATTCTTAAATACTAATATATTATTTTAATTATTTTAATAATATTACATTTAAAAAGAGTAAAAATAATAAACTAAAACACATATCTTACTAAGGGGGACACTTAGTTTTTTTTCAAACTTCCCATATATATTTTACCATTTAGTTTATGATTTATCCAATACCCATTTTATTTTCCTATCAATTGACATGGTGCAGTACTGACAAGCAAAGTGTAAATGTTGCAAAAGTGGATCTGATAGTATAAATCACGGGTATGTATGATATTTTTGCTGCGTAGCTATTGCCCTCCGAAAACGCCTCCGTCCGGACATGTCCATGTATTAGTAAATAATTTTTTTTTCCTACTCTTTAATTGCCTCCGTCCGAACATGTTCTTGTATTAGTAAATAAATTTTTTTTCCTACTCTTTAATTGATTTGACAATTTCTTTTAATTTTTAGAATGAAAAATTAATTATACCCCCAGCAAAAATAGGAGCAGCCAATAAGAAAGAAGAAATAATTTTCAAAAAATTGAAAATAAAAATCAAGCCACTTGAAACATTAGAAATCATGTTTGATATTTTGTATAGGCACTGATTTCTAGGCAAACTAATAGTAGAATATCAATTGAAAACATAAGTCTCAGCCTATTTATAGGCTGGACTAATAATATTATTATACATATATTAATATTTACTTATATTATTATCTATTATTATTATTTGATATTTATTATTATTAATATAAATAAATATTGACTATTATTATTATGAGACATATAATAATAATAATAATCACTAATCAAATTAATAAATAAAAGGAATCAAATATTATCTATCAGTGAATTGTTAATGCAAGTATTAAAACTTAATACTCTCGACTTCAAACATGTTTGTGCACGGGAATGAGAGGACATAGGATGAAAGGGGACACGCCTATGATAGGCGTGACTCCTTGAGGAGTCACGTCTATCATAGACGTGACCTCTCCCTTCCTTGTCACCACATATATGTATATCCCTGCAGTGATACCAATAGAACATCGGACACAAAAATTGATAAGTAACTGAGTTGTATTGGTATCCTGCAGAGTACAAAACTTCAGATTCATTATTTAATAAAGACTGATACATACAAAACAAATTACCATATATACACAATTTGATCAAAACTAATAACTTAACATCATAATCCAATAGGATAATTAGATTTGATAGAAATCCAGTTTGCATTTACATGGTATCAAAGCCACGTTAGGAAGGGTCCTAGTAGCAACAAGATTTGAGACATTCAAATTTAATCTAAAAGAACATTACATTTCCTTATGGCTACTGTAACTCGATTTGGAGACAGGCTAGAAGGAGGAAATAGTTTTTCATCATGGAAATTTAGACTTACGATGATATTAAAAGAAAACAAAGTTGAACAATTTGTGAAAGAGAATAAACCAAAACTAGAGAATGAATTGGAGAAAACAACATGGACTGAAGGAAATGAAAAAGCCATGAAAATCATAGTTGACGGAGTTAGAGATCATATTGTACAAATTTTGACAAAATACCAAATTGCATATCATATGTTTAAAGCACTTGAAAGTACGTATGAAATAAATAACTCCAGCAGAACCTTTGCCCTTAAGAGAGAAATCAATCATATAAGTATGAACAAAGGAGAATCTATCAATGCATATTTTATGAGGATATCAACTCTAAGGGATCGATTATCAACTCTTGGATACCAAATTGAAAGTAAAGAGCTAACACTTATCGCCCTAGATGGCCTACCAAACTCCTGTGAAACTTTTGTTCAAGGCATTAGTGCAAGGTCTAAATTTTCAAAATTTGACCAATTAAGATTAGACTGCCTTCAAGAAGAATCGAGACAAACAAAGAAAGGATTCAATCAAAAGAACATAGAAGAAGATCTTCATGTCTTGAATGTAAACTCCCACAAGAAAGGAAGGAAAAATTCTTTCAAAAGAGAAAAAGCCATCTTGAGAAAGGTTCTTCCAAGAAAGATTTTTCTAACATCCAATGTTTTAGATGCGACCAATATGGGCACTATGCAGTCAGGTTTCCTAACAGAACCAAGCAACAAGCATCATATGCCAAAGTAAGAA
Source organism: Chamaecyparis obtusa (assembly GCA_027943335.1). Classification (NCBI taxonomy): domain Eukaryota; kingdom Viridiplantae; phylum Streptophyta; class Pinopsida; order Cupressales; family Cupressaceae; genus Chamaecyparis; species Chamaecyparis obtusa. Next base: position 158,718 of record BSBK01011324.1, on the reverse strand, counting down.
AGTCCAAAGGGAAGCATGAACTTGAGAAATATGTATTCTACTCTGCACTTTCAAACCAAGTATCAACTAAATCCAACTCTTGGGTCATAGATAGTGGTTCATCAAGGCACCTCACATGATTCAAAGAACTCCTAGAATCCATGGTAGAAGAAATTGATGAAGAAGTAACAATTGGAGATGATTCTGCACATCCAGTCAAAGGTGTTGGGACCTGCACTATCAAATTAAAATCTAGCATCTCAATTCAACTCACCGAAGTACTATTTGTCCCTGGCATAAAAAGAAACTTGGTCTCCATGTCCGCACTTGAAGATAATGGATATAGAGTAACCTTCATGGATAGTAAAGTGTTGGCATGGCTAAAGAATTTTACCATCAAGAAAGCTAAAACTATACGACATAGACAAGATTATTTGTACGGGTTATGTACTAAACCAAATCTATCCCTAATCTATGAAGTTGCAGACTCTAATGAATATGACATAGAAGATTAGGCATCTGAATTTTTGTGCCCTATCTTCTATGGAAAGGCTAGTCATAGGTGTACCTAAACTCAAACTATACAATTCAAGGGTATGCAAGGGGCATGCCTTAGGGAAAAATACTAAGGGGTCTTTTCAAAATAGTACTAGCAAAACAAACAATGTCTTAGAGTTAGTCCACTCAGACTTATGTGGACCCATGTCTGTACCTTCATTAGGAGGGTTTCTATACTATGTAATCTTTGTTGATGACTTCTCCAGGAAAACATGGATCTACTTTCTTAAATGTAAAGAATCACAGGAGATTCTTAAAAGATTCAAAGAATTCAAATCCCTTATGAAAAATTCTTCTAGGAGAAAAGTAAAAACCCTAAGGACAAATAATGGAAAGAATACACAAGGCATTTTACATTTTTTTTGTATAAATGCTGGGATCAAGAGGGAGTTCATTGTCTCTTGCAACCCTCAACAAAACGGCGTTGCTGAAAGGAAAAAATAGAACAATTGTAGAAGTTGCCAAGGCTATGCTACTTGATCAAAATATAGAAACTTCACTTTGGGTTGAAGCCTCTAGTACTGCAGTCTACATTTAGAACATATGTTCTCACTCCCATATTAATGACAAAACTCACAAAGAAGTCTTCACAGGTATAAAACCCGACATTAGTCACTTAAGAATATTTGGGTGTCCTCTCTACATTCATGTACCCAAAGAGAAAATGACTAAATTAGAACCTTATGGGAGAAAAGGTATTTTCGTAGGGTACAGTGAAATTTCAAAAGCCTATAGAATATACGTGCTTGGTCAGAGACAGATTGAACTAAGTAGAGATGTAATTTTTGAGGAAGATATAGCTTTTGAAAGGGCTAGAAATTCCATTGAGTTTGAAATTCAAACTTCCCACACGGATCGAGAAGAGGATCCCACCCCCGAGATTCAGAGGGAGTATCATGAGGAAAATAGAAATGAAGAACAAATCACATCTTTGGATAACCCTAAAAGAAGACCACTTTGGACTACCAAAACAATGGAAGAAGCAAAGACTTATGCTACTCCCTCATGTACCTTTAGAGAAAGTAAAAGACCTAAGAGATTCTCTAGTTATGTGGCCTTAATGAGTGAACTCATAAAATCTGAACCTACCAATGTTACTCAAGCTCTTCAGCACCAAGTATGGAAGGATGCCATGATAGAGGAATACTAATCCATTCTAAAGAATGATGTATGGGGGATAGTGCCTAGACCAAAAGAGAAGTCTGTTGTTTCTTCTAAATGGCTCTTCAAAATCAAGCATGCTGTAGATGGCAGTATAGAGAAATATAAAGCAAGATTTGTAGCTAGAGGTTTTTCACAGAAAGAGGGAATCGACTATGAGGAAACATTTGCACTAGTTGCATGATACACCTTGGTTAGATCAGTCCTTGCCACTGTAGCAGCCGAGGGATGGAAAGTTCATCAGATGGATGTAAAAACTACCTTTTTGAATGGAACCATTGAAGAAGTCTACTTAGAACACCTTGAAGGATTTTAAATTCACAATGCAAAATCACATGTGTGTAACTTAAAGAAAGATCTATATGGACTTAAACAGGCTCCTAGGGCTTGGTATGAAAGGATTGACAAATACCTAATAGGTTTAGGTTTCTCTAAAAATGATGCAGATCCAAATCTCTACTTCAAACAAAGTAAAGGTGATATATTAATATTAATATTAATATTATATGTTGATGATCTATTGGTTACAAGAGAAGATCACCTTATTGAACAATGTAAGAAAGATCTGACCTCATAATTTGAGATGAAAGGCCTAGGTCTCCCTCACTATTTTCTTGGACTTGAAGTCTGGTAGAAATCATATTGTATTATTCTAAATCAAGGGAAGTACACCGTTGATATATTAAAGAGATTTGGTATGATGAACTGCAAACCTATGTCAACTCCCATGGAAACAAACCTTCATAAACTAAAAGAAGCAGCAATAGATTCTCCATCAATAGATCCCTCTCTTTATTCACAAATAGTTGGATCCTTGATGTATTTGGTTAATACCAGACCTGATATCTGCTATCTTGTAAATGCCTTGAGTCAGTTTATATGTGAGCCCAAGGAGATACATCTTGTGGTTGTGAAGCACATAATGAGATATCTTCAAGGTACTATTAATTATGTTCTAAAGTATGAGAAGGTTGACTTAGATCTTCATGGATTCACAGACTCAGATTGGGCAGGAAGTGTAATTGATTAGAAGAGCATCTCTAGATGTTGTTTCAGCTTATGCTTAGCTATGATATCATGGATTAGCAGAAAACAATCCTCAATAGTTGATGCAGGAGCATCCTGGGTGTAAGAGCAATCTTGCTTCACCCAAAAATATTTCTGGTTTTGTTTTCAATAAGGGCTATCTTGTGGAGAGCTGCTATTTATGGAAACTTGCTATTTTTAGTAAGTTGGTCATCCGATCTCAGAATGTTTTGATTTCTTCCCTGGAGGTTCATTTTGGTCATATCAGCCTGCTTGTAAAGTTTCATTGCTAGATCAAGTCTGGTTTTGAAGATATTGAAAATTTTTGATTTTGGAAATAGGGTACAAAAACTTTGAACTCAGTTTTGAAGGCTTTAGAGGCCTCGGATGATAATAGTCAATCGGGTCAATAGATGATGACTTATGGTCTTCGGAAGTTGGGCCACCTGAAATGGTGGAAAATAAATTCCTTCAAAATTTTTGTTTGGGTTTCAAAAGTTATTTTGAGCCGACTGTGATGTAATAAAATAAAAAATAAAATAATTCTAAGTTTGGTTGGCCTTGTTGGCTAAAAATTCTGGAACCTTCCTAAGCGGTGGAAAATTGCCTATATAAGGAAGGCTATAGTGTTGTCTTGGGCAGTTGGGGATAGTTCTGGGTAGTGGATCTGGGTATTGATTCGAGGCTTTGTCCTATAGAATATTGTGAGGGAATGCTCATGTGGCTTTGCATATTGTAATTTTGAAAGTTTGTAATTCCACATTTGTGGAGATAATAAGAAGCCAATTTTCTGTTCTTGCATATTGTTGTTGTTGTTTCTCTATTTCTGTTATGTGTTTGTGGTATTAAGGGGAGCACCCTTCATCAAGTGGTATCAGAGCCAGGTTTTTCTGAGTGTGTAAACAGATCGCCGATTGTGAGGCAGTTTGCACCAGGACTGTGGGTTAGGGTTTTTGTGTAAACAAATCACCGACTATGAGGTAGTTTGCACCAGGGCTATGGTTAGGGTTTCAATGAGAAGCACAAAAATGCCTCCATGAAGGGAATGTGGTGGAAGAACTGGTGTTGTAACACCTGAGGTTAGGGAACTGCAGAGATAAGTGCGAGCATTGCAAGAGGAGATTCGCAAAGGAATGAATTTTAATGTTAGAGACGAAAGCGAGGATGAAGCCGAAGAAGAAGATCAAGAAGGAGAAGTCAAAGTTGTGAACCACAAGGAAGAAAGACTTTTTTGAGCTATCTCAAAGATTGGGAAGAGACTAAGATTGAGGTTCTGACATTTTCTGGAAATCTTAACCCAGAGGAGTTGATCGACTGGATCAATGAATGTGAAGAATATTTTGAGTATGAAGATATTGAGGATCTTGATAGGGTAAAATTTGTGAAGGCCAGACTGAAGGGTCATACAAAGATCTGGTGGCAAGAGATTTAGTTGGAGCGAAATCGAAGAGGAAAGGATAAAATCAAAAGATGGGGGCGGATGGTGGATAAATTGAAGCGACACTTCATCCCTATTGATTATGAGCTTGACCTACTAAGGAAAATGAAAAGTTTGAAGCAAGTAGGAAGATCTGTTCAGGAGTATACAGAGGAGTTCTATCGAATCCTCATCATAACAGGCCATGCAGAAGCTAACAAGGAGAAAGTTGCCCGTTACCTTAATGGGTTAAGGCCAAGCATTCAAGAGGAGTTGAATTTGGTTCAAATGAACAATATTGAAGAGGCATACCAGTTTGCCCTAAAAGTAGAGGAAAAGCTGAACAAGAAGTTTGAGAGCAGACAAAGCGGAAGAGGTTGTGATGGAAGATCTGGTGGACGGTCATATGGAGATCAAAATGAAGATCCAAAAAAGTAGGATGAGGCCAGTAACAGTCAGAATCAGAGAGGAGATAATTTCAATCGTTTCCAAGATCAGAACAATAGAGATCAGAGAGGAAGAGGAAGAGGACAAGGATCCGGAAGAGGAGGCTTCCGTGGAACATGTTTTCACTGTGGGGAAGAAGGTCATAGGGCATTTGAATGTCCTCAATGCCAAGGAAGGACATATAGGAAGAATGAAGGCCAAGCCAGAGTTGCATATATAGATGAGGATGCTAGATCATCACATTCTGAAGATGCTGAAAGAGGAGAAACCGCTGATTAACAGAAGAATCTTGTTGAGTGGTGAAAATGAACCTGAGCAAAGGAGCCTATTTCACACCAGGTGCAAGTGTGAGGGTAAGTGTTGTGATGGTGACAAAGTTGAAGCTCAAGAGACAGAAACACCCACATCCATATCGGGTTGCCTGGGTGCAGGATGACCACAAGGTCATGGTCAGTGAACAATGCTTAGTAAAGTTCAAGATCGGTGGGTACCAAGATGAGGTACTATGTGATATCATATCTATGGATGCATGTCATATGTTGTTGGGTAGACCTTGGTAGTTTGACAGATGTGCTGTACATGATGGTCGTGCGAATACTTATTCTTTGACAAAGGATGGAGTGCGACATAAGCTAAAACCATTGAAGGAAACAGAAGAAAAGGTATGTGGTAATGCAAGAATAACTTTTGTTGATAGAGAAAATTTCTCAGATGGTATGAGGCATGAGCATATGTGTTTTACCTTAATTCCAAAGGCTGGGAAAGAGGAAGTAGAAGATAAACCTGTAGAAGTTGCAGAATTATTGAATGAGTTTCAGGATATTATATCCGATAATGTGCCTGATGGATTACCACCAGCAAGAAAGATCAGTCATCAGATGGACTTGATTCCAGGAGCTAGTTTTCCAAATAAGGTAGCACATAGAATGACACTAGCAAAAAGTGAAGAGTTGAAGATAGATTTGAAGTTTAGTTCATCACATCATCCACGGATTGTATATGGAAGTAGTCCAAGAAATGCATTTGAGTTGAGAAAAATAGATGAAGGAGAAATAAGTAGTGTTGAAGCTAAGGATTTTGCAGAACATTTGAAGAACATCCATGAGGAGGTGAGGAAGCATATTACCAAGATGAATGTGCAGTATAAGGCTAAGGTAGATGAGAAAGGGAGGCATAAGGAATTTCAGGTTGGAGATGAAGTCACAGTTCATTTGCAGAGGGAGAGATTTCCAGTTGGTACATATAACAAGTTGAAAATGAAGAAATTTGGGCCATGTAAGATGCTGAAGAAGCATGATTCAGGAAATGCATATGAGGTAGAATTTCCTACTGAGATGAATATTTCACCAGTATTTAATGTTTCAGATCTGACAGAGTATCATGAAGGAGGTGTTGAAGATGAGGTTACAGCAGCACAGTGGAGTATTCCAGCAACCAGTTCAGATATCAAGGAGATTGAAGACATACTGGACAGTCGTGTTGGCAGAAGCACAAGGAACAGGACATGTGAAGAATATCTGGTCAAGTGGAAATGATGGCCTATTGAAGATTCATCATGGCTGACAAGGGGGGAGGTTGACCGCCTTGGTTTTCCTCTCCACACCTGAGTCGTGATAGGGTCACTTCTCAAATTACCCTGGGTGTCTGATGCAGGAGCATCCTGGGTGTAAGAGCAATCTTGCATCACCCAAAAATATTTCTCGTTTTGTTTTCAATAAGGGCTATCTTGTGGAGAGCTGCTATTTATGGAAACTTGCTATTTTTAGTAAGTTGGTCATCCGATCTCGGAATGTTCTGATTTCATCCTTGGAGGTTCATTTTGGTCATATCAGCTTGCCTGTAAAGTTTCATTGCTAGATCAAGTCTGGTTTTGAAGATATTGAAAATTTTTGATTTTGGAAACAGGGTACAAAAACTTTGAACTCAGTTTTGAAGGCTTTAGAGGCCCCAGATGAGGTCGAATTTTTGGCTAACTAAAGCTTGCTTGATTTAGGCATTGTAGAGCTCCTCGCGCCCTTTCTGAAATGGGGTTGTAATAGTCAATCGGGTCAACGAATGATGACTTATGGTCTTCGGAAGTTGGGCCACCTGAAATGGCAGAAAATAAATTTCCTTCAAAATTTTTGTTTGGGTTTCCAAAGTTATTTTGAGTCGACTTTGATGTAATAAAATGAAAAATAAAATAATTCTACGTTTGGTCGGCCTTGCTGGCTAAAAATTCTGGAACCTTCCCAAGTGGTGGAAAATTACCTATATAAGGAAGGCTGTAGTGTTGTCTTGGGCAGTTGGGGACAGTTCTGGGTAGTGGATCTGGGTATTGATTCGAGGCTTTGTCCTACAAAATACTATGAGGGAATGCCCATGTGGCTTTGCATATTGTAATTCTGAAAGCTTGTAATTCCACATTTGTGGAGATAATAAGAAGCCAATTTTCTGTTCTTGCATATTGTTGTTGTTGTTTCTCTGTTTCTGTTATGTGTTTGTGGTATTAAGGGGAGCACCCTTCATTAGTAGCACATAGTTCTACATAAGCTGAATATATTGCAGCATCCATGGCTGCTAGAGGAGTAGTTTGGCTCAGGAAACTACTTGTGGGATTATTCAGTAAACCTCTGAATCCAACTATCATCCACTGTGACAATCAAAGTTGTATCAAGCTGTCAGTGAATCCTATATTTCATGATAGATCTAAGCATATTGAAATTCCTTATCACTATGTGAGAGATATGGTGGAAAGGAACGTAATCCAGTTGGAGTATATCAGTACAAGAGATCAAACAACATACATCCTCACCAAACCTCTTCTCAAAGTGAAAGTTGATCACTTCAGAAAGAAGCTTGGTATGATTGTAATGTAAATTTTTGATTTGTACTAATATATTAAAGATGTTTAATGTGTAAACTTCTTTTGTCATATGTGTGACTCTATGATTTAATGGGCCTACCATTCCTATGTATGTTTCTAAAAGGTGACGACTTTTTGGACAACTAACACTTGTATTTTAAACATTGTAAGGTGACGATCTTATAATGTTTAGTAGACTGATATCATGTGACTTGATATCAACAATTATGGTAGACATTATGTGATGTAATGTCAGTTCACATATCATAAGCAATATAAGACAAGACATCCACTGAGATTATTGTGATATGTTTATCTTCCCTAGCTAAGAGGGAATGTTGATGTTAGTAGCTTTGATAAGATAAAATATCAATATTATAGATAAATTAAGATATATATATATATATATATGTATATATTAATATATATAGATAATAATAAGAATAATAATAATAATATTATTATACATATATTAATATTTACTTATATTATTATTATTTGATATTTATTATTATTAATATAAATAAATATTGACTATTATTATTATGAGACATATAATAATAATAATCACTAATCAAATTAATAAATAAAAGGAATCAGATATTATCTATCAACGAATTTTTAACGCAGGTATTAAAACTTAATACTCCCGACTTCAAACATGTTTGCACACGAGAATGTTTGCGCACGGGAATGAGAGGACACGAGATGAAAGGGGACACGCCTATGATAGCCGTGACTCCTTGAGGAGTCACATCTATCATAGACGTGACCTCTCCCTTCCTTGTCACCGCATATAATTATATCCCTGCAGTGATACCAATAGAACATTGAACACATAAATTGATAAGTAACTAAGTTGTATTGGTATCCTGCAGAGTACAAAACTTCGGATTCATTATTTAATAAAGACTGATACATACACAACAAATTACCATAATATTTTTGATGTAACAGTTAACACTCCCGCTATGCAAGGTCACGCTCACGCTCCCGCTCATGTGGATTTTGAAAATACCGCTCCCGCTCATCATTGCACAGTGGTCCTTCCTGCTGCGGTGATCCCTGTCGACAATGGGGGTTTTTCTACAGCCGTTCTTGGGAAGGCTTCTGTCCTTGCTATTGCGTCTTCTTCTAGACTGTCTCAGCTGTTGCCAAGGTCTTCCTAGAAGGCTCTCTCAAGGTTTTAGGCTGTTAAGGGGAGAACAATGATTTCATATGCGAATGTGGCTGCTTTTGAGGTAGATATCCATGGTCCTACCTCTTCTGGGAAAGGGGGATCCCATCCTTCGGTGTTACCCGTCTCTGTAAGTAGCCCCCTTGTGATTAATCTTGATTTAGATACTATGGATGAGATCTCCAAAACTGCAGACGATTTCTCTTCTATTGCTGCTATTTTTCATTTTAGGGGTTTCTGGCCCTCTCTTCCTAATTTACATGCTTGGATTTCCAAACATTGGGAACCCATCATAACTGATACAGTTCAGATTTACCTTGTGGCAAGGGGTTTTTTCATTGTGAAATTTGATAAGGCTGCAAATAGGCACACCATTTTGTGTAACAACTATTTTTCTTGGGAGGAGATGTTTCCCTTGATGGCTAAACCTTGGTATTAGGGGTTCAATCCTCTCACTGAATCCTTTAATAAAATACCCTTATGGGTAAGATTGCCTAATCTTCCCCTTCATCTTTGGCTGGATTCTATCTTGGAGTCTATGGGGGAGGCCATTGGGGATTTCTAGATGGTTGATACAGATTCTTCTAATGTTTTTAAGATGATGTATGCTCGTATCCTTGTGGAGGTTGACATTTCCAAGGGTCTCCCTGAATAGATAACTTTGGCTACTCTAAATGGATCTTGGACCCAAAATCTTGATTATGAGGGTATTCCATTTAGATGCAGGAAATGTCATAAGACTGGACATCTTGCCACACAATGTTCCTTTGATAAGGTTAGATCAAAGAAATCATCTTCTTAGTGGTTGGGGGTTTCAGACCATTATTATAAGGTTCGTAAAGTCTCCAAGGATGGGGGTGTGACGAACTGCCCACCACAGATTGATCATTCTGTGGCAGCTGCTATTGCTGCTATCCTTGATGCTATAGATGTTGTCTCTAAGGTGGCTCTGGTTCAGAATGTTAAGGCTGCCCCTTCTTTTGCTGCTATCTCCATCTAGAACATTGAAGCCGGCGCTGGTTCAATTGACTTATCTCCTAGTTCAACTGTCTTGGCAGATGCTACTGCTGCTGTCTTTGATGCTACAATTGTTGTCTCTAAGGTGGCTCTGGTTCAGAATGTTAAGGCTGCCCCTTCTTTTGTTGCTGACTCTGTCCAGAACAATGAAGCTGGCGCTGGTTCAGTTGTCTTTTCTCCTGTTGTTGGCTGCCCTTTAGTGGGTTCTTTAGGTTTATCTCAGGATTGGTAGAAGGTTGCTGAAAAGGTGGAGGATGGATGGACATCAGTCAAAGGAAAAAAAGTCAATTCCTCCAAACCATCATTTGATATGTCTATGCGTTCTCATAAGAATGGGCCAAAATGCAAATCTTGATGGTCCTTTGTTGTGTTTAGTTAGGTTGGTTTTCTGCCCTCTTGTTGGGAACTATGGTGAGCTCCCCTAGTTTGTTGGATGGTGTTCCACAGTTGTTTTAAGATCTTTCATTGCTATATCTTTCTTTACTCTTTGTACAAGGTTTTGGGTCCTTTCAAAACCTATTTTTACTTAATCAAAACAAATTACCATTTATACACAATTTGATCAAAACTAATAACTTAACATCATAATCCAATAGGATAATTAGATTTGATAGAAATCTAGTTTACATTTACAGAAGTCATAAGACCAGGATGTATCATATGTTGTAATCTTATGTTATTCTTTGCCTCACTTTGGTATATATAATAAAAGACTATTTTATAATCTCCACAAAATCATATTCTTCTAAATAGTATGCATTTGCATCTTATATTTTTACCAAAGAACTTATATTTTAAGTTGCTACTTTAATAGTAACATATTGTGTGATGTAAAACCAAACAAAATTCATTTCCCGCTTGAAATTAGTTGCCATGGCCTTTGTTCAAAATTTAGTTCCTGCCCGAAATACTCTGTCCTCTGCACATGGGAATACTCCTATGTCTACCGCAATGTCTTTTGTCTTCAGCTTGACTACGTTTGCTATGCTGGATGTTGGCGGTGTTTTGCCGTCTGCTTGCCCTACGATTTTTGTTGCACCTTACGATGGTGGGGTTGGATCTTCTGTAGTCACCAATGCTTGCATGGGCCCTTGTCATTGTGGGGGGGGGGAGATTCATCCTTTGCGGTTGGGGCTCCTCCCAGGATGGGTTCTCGTGTTGTGATGGCAAAGGCTATTGCTGGTTCTAGGGATTCTAGCTTGAAGATGCCTATTCCTGCCTCTCAGTCTTTGTCCATTACCCTAGATAAGGATTTGGAGGACAAAGTTGATCACTTAGCTTCCATTTTTTCTCACTATGCTTTGATTTGCCAGTTTTGAGGTTTTTGTCCCAGTTTCCCAAAGTTGCATGCTTGGATTTTGCAACATTAGGAGCCCATTTTGGTTGGTACGGTTCACATCTACCCTATGGCCAAGGGTTTTTTTGTTGCTAAATTTGAAGTGTTGAAGGATAAAAATAAAGTGGTGTGATCATTTCTATAGCTAGGAAAATAAATATTTGCTTATGGTAAAGCCTTGGTATGTTTGTTTCAATCCCTATTCTGAAACTTTTAACTTGATTCCTATTTGGGTTTGATGCCTCATCTCCCCCTCCAATTTTGGATTGACAATCTTCTTGAGGAGGTTGGGAATGCCCTTGGGGACTTTCTTATGGTGGATAATGATTCGTCTGATGTCCTTCACTCCACCTATGCTCGTATCCTGGTAGACAGAGATATTTCTAAGGGTCTACCTGCTAAGTTTTTGATTAATTCTTCTAAAGGAAGCTGAGTTCAGCCTCTAGACTATGGAGGGATTCCTTTTAGATGTGGGAAATGTTTTAACACTGGGCATGTGGTGGCCCTTTGTGGTCTTTAGATTAAGAGATCTTCTTCCTTGTGGTGGATTGGTGCTTCTGCTCAGCATTATACGGTTGAGAAGAAGAGCTTTTCCTAGGTGGTCACTCATGTTCCTTTTCCTTCTTCTTCGCAGGCTTTGGCTTTGGAGGCTTTGACTTCTAATGGTGGGCACTCCAAGGTTTCTACTCCTTTGTGTCTTGATGCCAGTTTGCCTCAGACTACTGGTGTGGTTACCTTTGGCTATGATGATGATGCTGGATCTTCTATTGAGACCCCCCTTGGTGTTTCGACTGGTAATGTTGATGTTGTTCCTTTGATGGCTTAGATTTCTACTACTTTTGGTAGACATCTTGTTGGTTGTGGGGCTTCTCTGGCTAGTTCTAGTGCTGTAGCTGGCTTTGGTTCTACTGATCCTACTTCTAATTCTACTTTTGGTTCAACGTTGGCTTGGCGGGATGCTATTGCTAAGGTGGAGGGTTGGTGTATGGTAAAAATGAAAAATCTAAGAGATCTTCTCCCTCCTTCAATATGACACTTTGTTCCCAAAAGAGAAAGACTTAAGATAATCTTAAGTGGGGATTTTTGTTAGAATAATAAGGAAAAAAATGCAAATATTAACACACAGAAGAGAACACAATAACACAAAATTTAATGTGGTTCACCCAATCCCTAGGCTACGTCCACCAACAATGAGTCCAATATCTTTATTATTATCCAGTGATTACAATCTGAAACCTGCAAATCAATGCCACCACAGGAAGCTACAAAAAACCCTCATACCATGAATCTCCAACCCTAAGCCCTTTTACAAGTATTTTTCACTTAACCTAATTAGGACAAAAAATACTCTGACTAATAGAAAATTGATGGCCGACCCTTGACCCCATCAAGGGCTCTGCCCCTTGACCCCACTTGGGGCACTGCCCCAGGACCCCGTAAGGGGCTCTACCCCTTGACTCTGAGCTTGGCGGTGCTGCCCCCAATCCCTCATGGATAATTCTGGGGAGGAACTGTACCAAAAGAACTTGAGTCTAATTAGGCTCCACATACATAACAATCTCCCACTTGGAGATTGATCAGACTCCACAACAATATCCTCCCACTTGTAGACTGATCGACCAAACTTGTAGCTCCCACTGGAATAAAGAAACCACCTTGGGCTCTGTTGTTCTTTTATTCTGTTCAGTCTAGAAGACCAACCGAAGCTGAAGAGGAATTCAACTTCTCCCTTGTCACTACCTTTGTAAACATATCTACTGGATTATCATCTTTATGTATCTTCTCCAACTTTAACTATCCATCATCCAAAACTGACCGAATGAAATGATATCGCAATTGTATGTGCTTTGTTTTTGAGTGCAAAGCAGAATTCTTGCAAGATGAATGGCACTCTGACTATCTGAATTATCTGCCTGTGGATGTCCCAATTCTCCCATGAAGAATTGAAGCCATATCATCTCCTTGGCTGCCTCTGTAGTAGCAACATACTCTGCCTCTGTAGTGGATAAAACATTCACCTTTTGTAACCGAGAAATCCAACTCATTGCTATCCCACCAACAGTAAATACATAACCTGTAGTACTCCACCTGGTATCTATATCTCCTGCCAAATCTGAGTCAACATAGCCATGAAAAATTAGTAGAAGAGCCCCCAAAGTGTAAACACTTATTGGATGTACCTCTCAAATACCTGAGAATCCACTTGACTGCATTCCAATGCTCAATCCCAGGGTGACTCATATACTGGCTAATGACTCCCACTACATGTGCAATATCTGGCCTAGTACATACCATAGCATACATTAAGCTCAATATAGCTAAAGCATAAGGTATCTTGGACATTTTGCCTCTTCTTCTAGTGTCTTTGGACACATTTCTTTGGTCAATTTCAAATGACTAGGCAAAGGTGTATTGACAGCTTTGGCATCCTTCATGTAGAATCTCTGCAACACCTTTTCAACATAATCAACTTGAGATAGAGTTAATTTTCTATTCTTCCTATCTCTGCAAATTTTCATGCCAAGGATTTGTTTTGCTGCCCCCAAATCCTTCATAGAAAAAGATTTTGCTAACTGTTGTTTCAACCCCTTAATATGATCCATGTGAGATCCAGCTACAAGCATATCATCAACATATAAATATAGAATAATGTAGCTGTCATTATTTAACCTCTTGAAATAAACATAATGGTTAGAATTACATTGAGTGTATCCTTTCTCATTCATAAAAGTATCAAATTTAATATACCATTGCCAAGGTGCTTGCTTCAAGCCATATAAACTTTTCTGCAATTTGCACACTAAAGTCTCCTTACCCTTGACCTCAAAACCCTATGGTTGAACCATATATATTTCTTCATTCAAATCACCATGAAGAAAGGCTATTTTAACATCAAGCTTCTCTAAATGCAAATCTTTAGTAGCCACAATACTTAAAACAATACGAATAGAAGTCATTTTAACAGCTGGAGAAAAAATCTCATCAAAATTGTAAGAATTTGCCTAAGGCAAAGAATAGAAACCAAGATCTAGAAGCTCAAGAGATAGCACAAGAGAGACAAAATAATATGATCAAATGATCAAATAATGAATAGATAGATTGAATGATTTGATTGAATTACATACAATGTAGGAGTGCCTAAATATATAGGCAATGCATGATATCTAGAAGATATGCAAGTGATAAGATCACAACTAGACATGGTGGAATCACATGTCCACCAAATGTGGATCATCCTCCACTGTACATGAAAGTATGTGCAACAATGAGAGGATGATAATGTGATAAGATCACTAAAGGTGGATCTCACACACAAAGAGGTATGTGATGACAACTATCACACCTAAAGTGGAGATTCTCCTAACCATGTGCTAAAAAGAAATGCAAACTCCTAAGTGTCTCAAAGACAACTAATTATGCAAAGGCATTATCCTAAGTAAACTTAAGTAAAGTGTAATTAATAAATACTTAATGACATCAACACCCCCCCTTAAGTGCAACTTAGGGGAATGCACTTAAGCTCACAATGCAAGATGGGTCCTAGCTACTAGGCCATGTTAGGTACCCATGTACAAAATGCAAGAACAATGCAATCTCTCATAAAGCGGAGAAAGAGGGAAAACCTCATGGGAAAAACCCTCCCCCAAAAAGAGAGATGAATACAAGATGCATGCGTGGATGGAGTAATCAATACCCCCCTATTATGACATACATCATGCATATACAATAAAAAATCCCCCCAAAGGAAGGAAACAAAGAGACATGATATCCCCCCCATAATGAGTAATTTCCTCCAAGGATGGTAAGTGCTTGAAGACAAAACATAGTCCAATGCCTACAAACAACATTTCTCCTCTTAGGAAGAAGATACACCAAGTATGGATATAAGAAGGCTTCCCATTGTGGATAGGAAGTAGGAAGGGGAATCCAAATGAAGTATGATGTCTTTGAAGTATGCCCAAGTGTCGCCATGTCCTTGGTTGATGAAGATGCTATGAACCAATTAGGAATAAGCTCAATAGAAGAAGGTGACATACAAGGAACCGATGATAATTGATCCATGTAAGAATTTGGATCAAACTCCAAAGACAAAGGTGCCTCCTCAAATGAAGTAGGAAGAGAAGCAAGAAAGCCCCCCCTCAATGTAGAATGTACACCCATGATAAATGCACCTGGATCATTGTAGAAACTATACCAAGAAAAATGAATGATGTTCCTCCCCTTAGGAAGAAACAAGTCCATAGGTGGATCAATGAATCCTCCCCAATTTCTAGGAAGAATAGTCAATATGTATGATCTCTCAGGAAACTGAATAGGAATCTCCAACACATGAGTATGGTCAACACGAACCATGTAATGTGACATCTCAAGTGAAGTTTGAGACTCATGAAAACCAATCTCTGAAGATTCAAATGTCTTCTCTGAAGTTAAAGAGACCTCCTCCAAATTTTGTATCAAAGGATCCATAATCATGTCAATCTTGAAAGAAGGATCAAGTGGAGAATGAAGATGAGGATCAACATGATCCCTCACAACACCTGAAGAAGGATCATCCTCAACAAAGAGAAGATGAATGTCATCAATGAAGTCTCCTAAATCTGAAATGTAGGACTCCACAAATAAACTTGCAATGTCTGTCAAGTAGTCATCCCATGGAAAAAAGTCTGGAAGACAAGGAATATCTTGCTGCACCGAATCACAAGAGTCAATGGCTATAGGAAGGCATGCATCATCAAGAGATGTGATCTCAGAAAGAGGAGAAGGAGCTGAAACTGGAGGTTCTGGATGTTTTGGAAGTGGAGGAATATGTGGATCTCCATACAATTCCCAAAGAACAATCCAAAGCCAAGAATATATTTTGTCTCATCATCATAGTCATCAAGGGAATCTATAACATCCATATCCATATTCAAATAGATAACCTTACAAACTTTTGAGTAAGAGTCACAATTGAAAGAAGGACTTTTAGGTCTATACTCATACAAATAGGACAATAGGTTATGCTCACTAAAATGAGCAAGAACCAATTCACTCCATTGCTTATAGTTCCATCTTGTCAACTTAATGAAACCATCCATGATGTACTTCTCACATGAAACAATGAGACCAAAAAAAAACAATGCACCCCCCAAAATGCAATGAGCCAAAGAACCCCCCCAAAATAGATGATTTTGGCACTTTATATATAGTGCATGTACAATTGCCACTTGCCAAAATGAACCAAAGTGGACTTCTAATTTTGATGATTACAATAGAAAATATGAAGCTATAGTAGACTCAAACAAATAAGACACAAGATCTCTCAAGGATCTAACAAATTACAAGTGCCAAAAATAGGCCAAAATAGACCAAATTTTGAAAGTACTATATCTACTCAAAATTTTTCCAAACTGATACCAGATCTGGAAAGTAGACAAAAAATCATGAATTTAAAAAAAAAATAGCACTTGAAAATGTGTCCATATGAGCCCAAATGAAGCCTCTAAAGTGGTAAAAATTAGAATTTGTGATTTTCAGAAAATATCAAAAATAGAGATCAGAAATCACTTGTACCATTGTGTAGATCATGAAATTATACCCCAAAACAAAAAAAATTTCTTGACAAAAGGAGTCCAGATGACTGAGATATCGATGTTTGAAAATCACCTCTGAAATTATTTTTTCTGAATCGCCGCCGCCGAACCTTGAAAATTCAAATGGCTCTAGATTTTGCTTCAGATATCTGATTTGGATGAAACAAAACTCGATTTAGGGGTTTTTGGACCTTCTCAATGTGATGCCAACCTTTGATTTGCACCATCAAGCTCCAATTTTGACCTGCAATAAAAATCTCTCAAAATATGCTATACAATGAAACTCCTATGGCTCTGATACCATGTAAGAATTTTGATATCGCTCTGATACCATGTAAGAATTTACCTAAGGCAAAGAATAGAAACCAAGATCTAGAAGCTCAAGAGATAGCACAAGAGAGACAAAATAATATGATCAAATGATCAAATAATGAATAGATAGATTGAATGATTTGATTGAATTACATACAATGTAGGAGTGCCTAAATATATAGGCAATGCATGATATCTAGAAGATATGCAAGTGATAAGATCACAACTAGACATGGTGGAATCACATGTCCACCAAAGGTGGATCATCCTCCATTGTACATGAAAGTATGTGCAACAATGAGAGGATGATAATGTGATAAGATCACTAAAGGTGGATCTCACACACAAAGAGGTATGTGATGACAACTATCACACCTAAAGTGGAGATTCTCCTAACCATGTGCTAAAAAGAAATGCAAACTCCTAAGTGTCTCAAAGACAACTAATTATGCAAAGGCATTATCCTAAGTAAACTTAAGTAAAGTGTAATTAGTAAATACTTAATTACACCAACAAAAATCAATACCATGTTTCTGTGCAAATCCTTTGATGACTAATCTGGCTTTAAATCTTTTCTTACCTCCATCTTCTTCTTTCAACCTGTAAACCCATTTATTCTGCAAAGCTCGTTTACCTGCAGGTAACTTACATAAATCCCAAGTTTGATTTTTCAGCAAGGAGTCCATTTCATCTGTCATTGCAAGCTCCCACTAAAATTTTGTATCCACCTGCATAGCTTCATTATAACATTTAAGTTCACCAACATCAGTTAATAAGATAGAATACAAAGAAGGTGAAAATCTATCTGGAGGTCTACTTAACCTTGTTGACCATCTAACATTCACTGGGGTGTGTGGTATTTGTTGTTGCTGTTGTTGCAGAGCATAAGGAATTTTTGGAACATTATCATTTGGAATATCATCCAGCACTACATAATCATTTTCTTTCGTCTCATGATGCTGCAATAGATCTTTGTACAACACTTTCTCATTGAATATGACATCCCTGCTTCTAACAATTTTATGATTTTCAAAATCTGAAAGCCTATAACCAAATTCATCAATGCCATATCCAACAAATATACATTTCTTAGATTTAGCTTCCAGCTTGGTTCTATTTTTAGAATTGATATGTGCAAACACTTGACAATCGAAGGCTCTGAGAAAAGAATAACTCACCTTCTTACCTGCCCATGCTTCCTCTAGAATACCACAACCCAAGGGAGTAGAGGGACCTCTATTTATCAAATATACAATAGTATTTACAGCCTCTGCCCACATGTTTAGGGGAAGCCCAGCATGCAACCTCACACTCCTAGCACACTCCATTATTGTCCTGTTCATGTGTTCAACCACTCCATTTTCCTGTGGAGTCCTTGGAACTATTTTCTATCTACAAATACCAATAGAGGCACAATAATCTTCAAATTATTTGCTGCAATACTCACTGCCATTATCAGATCTGAGACATTTTAATCTTTTTCCAGTCTCATTTTCAACCAAGCTTTTCCATTTCTTAAAAGTTTCAAATACATCAGATTTCTGTCTAATGAAATATATCCTTACTTTCCTAGTTGCATCATCAATGAATGTAACATAATACTGAGAGCCACCAAGGGAAGATACCTGAGTTGGACCCCATACATATGTATTTACAAGCTCTAATTTTTCATGTTTCTTTTCCTTCCCACTCTTTACAAAACTAACTCTCTTTTGCTTTCCATTCACACAACTTTCACAGAAATCCATATTAACACATTTTAGACTTGGTAAAACTTTCTTTGAATGAAGTAATTTCATACCTTTTTCACTCATGTGGCCAATTATATTGTGCCACATCGCTGTTTTAGAATCTCCAGCTATTGTCTCTTGTTCTACCTGCTCAACTACAATTCTTGAACATTCATTTATCTCTGAAACAATTAAAGTAGAGGGAAACATTATGACCTGTACAAAGATATAAGGTGCCTACTTTCACACCTTTTGCTACTACTAAGGAACCTTTTGAAACCTTCCAATTTTTATCATTAAAAGTAACTGTGCAACCCACATCAACGAGTTGCCTTGCTGAAATTAAATTTCTACTCAGCTTTGAAACATGTCTTACCTCTTGTAGTAGCCAATGATTCCCATTGTGTAACTTAATCTTGATTTTTCCTTTTCCAACAATTTGAAAAGGTTCATTATCTCCCAAATAAACTAGCCCAAAATCCCCTTGGACATAATCAACAAAATAACCTCTATGGGGTGTAGCATGAAATGAAGCCCCCGAATCTAACACCCATGAATCATCAACATTTTCTAAAGACAAGAGCAAAGCATCCTCTTCGGATTTGTTACCACATTTGCCTCCTTGTTTCCATCATGTTTGTCTCCTTGATCTTTCTTCTGAGACTAACAATCTTTCTTCTTATGTCCTAGTTTTCCACAGTACCAGCAGTCGCTAGGTCCTCTTGACTGAGACCTCTTTCCCTTTGACTTCCCTCATGATTTTCCATGATTTCTAGAGTTGTTTCCTCTATCTCTTGTTCTGCCTTTGCTTTCTGCGTTCAATACACTACCTGATGTGAATGCCCCTGAGCTTTTCCTATGAATTTTCTCACTCAATATAACACCAATAACATCATCAAACTTTAGGGTATTAGAACCATAAACAAAATTACTAATAGCCATTACCAAGCCATTCCAGCTTTCTAGCAAAGAGCACAAAATCAAGAGAGCCCTAACTTGTTCATCAAAAGTAATTTTAACTGAGGCTAACTGACTTGTAACTGTATTAAACTCATTCAAATGATCAGCGACTAATCCACCTTCTACCATTTTCATATTAAATAAATGCTTCATAAGAAATACCTTGTTTGAAGCTGAAGGCTTTTCATACAACTTCACTAGGGTTTCCATTAGAGTTTTACCTGTCGTTGCTCCAGTAATATTGAATGCCACCGATTGAGCCAGGCATAGATGAATACTCCCCAATGCCTTCCTATCCAAAATATCCCATTCTTCCTGAGAAATTGTTGCCTCTTTCTTGGCTATTCCCTCTAATGGACGCCATAGATCCTTCTGATAGAGATAGTCCTCCATTTGCATCTTCCATAATTGGAAGTTTTGCCCATTAAACTTATCAACCTTCAGCCTACCCTTGTCAACCATTTCTCCCACTTAACTGAGAGACTCTCCCACTAACTCGTGAGACTTGCTTCAGAGAATAGATGAAAGAACGAATGAAATAACCTCGCTTTGACACCACTTGTTAGAATAATAAGCAGAAAAATGCAAATATTAACACATAGAAGAGAACACAATAACATAAAATTTAACATGGTTCACCCAATCCCTGGGCTACGTCCACCAACAATGAGTCCAATATCTTTATTATTATCATCCATTGATTACAATCTGAAACCTGCAACTCAATACTGCCATAAGAAGCTACAAAAAACCCTCATACCATGAATCTCCAACCCTAAGCCCTTTCACAAGTATTTTTCACTTAACTAATTAGGGCAAAAAATACTCCGACTAATAGAAAATTGATGGCCGACCCTTGACCCCATCAGGGGCTCTGCCCCTTGACCCCACCTGGGGCATTGCCCCAGGACCCTGCAAGGGGCTTTGCCCCTTGACTTTGAGCTTGGGGGTGTTGCCTCCAATCCCCCGTGGATAATTCTGGGGGGGAACTACGCTGAAAGAGCCCAAGTCTGATTAGGCTCCACGTACATAACAATTTTGGTTGGGGTTTTCTCTAGTCATGTTGGTTGGCTTTGGCTGCATGTTGCTTTTGTGCAATGTTCTTGTTGTGTTTGTTCACCTATGCTTTTAAGAATTGTTTGTCTTGGGTTGAGCTTTATTGTCCTATCTTTCCTCTTTCTTTATATTGAGTTTCGAGACGCCATCAAAACTTGTTTTTGCTTAATTCAAAAATATATTGTGTGATGTAAAACATTCTATACCAACTTTCACACATCCTCTTTTGAGTGGCTAACATACAAGATTAATTATCCTTCTTTTTGAAAGATTCAGTTCATTGTTAATATCCAATATACAACAAAACATTAATGGGCTAGACATATCAAATAAAAAATTATTGTCGAATGGATTTTGATACAGTAGGAGCATAATTTGTAGACTTGTATTTTTGAGAGTACTTGACAAGTCCAAAATTTTAAACTCAACAAAGACTTGGCAAATATTTGACAAAAACTCAAGAAAAACTTGACAAGTTAGAAAGTACTCAAAATTAAGATCTCTTAAAGAAACTTTTTTTTGTTGTAGAATTCAATTACAAAATGTATTAAATTAGAAATTGACATCTCATAGTAGAAAATGCATGGTTTACTAGCAAAAACATGTGAAAGATGTGTTTTAACTAGTACTTTGCCCGTCTTGATATTTTTATCCATGTTTTTCTCACATCTATAAAAACCCGAGAGTAACTTGTAAAAACTCACCCATTAAAAAAAATAGAGATTATTCGGCAGCTTAGAGAGTGCTTGACAACTTAGAGAGTACTCACAAAATTTGTAAACTATGGATAGGAGTAATGAGTTATATTTGTTCCTTTGTGCTCTTGCACATCATTTGAACTCTCATATGAACCTTTTTCTTTTCCATCCTCGTCTGATTAATTTTTCTTGTGTATCCTTGCTTTTTTATATTTTTATTTAGAATTGTATTGTGTTTTTCTTCTTCTTTTGGTTATTTTTTGAGACCTTGAATAAGCTCTTAACTCTCTAAAAATCACACATATTTAAGAAGAAATCTTTTTTACTTTGCAACATTCTAAAATTTATAACCTCATATTATTGGCACTCTGATCAATGGGGATGCATTTTTAAGCTTTTGGATTCAATTCAAATGACTTCTCTTAAGACATGAATATAATTTTCATGACCAAATTAATTTAAATATGAAATTAAAGGTTTTTATTTGCCTATGCTTCATAAAGAGTTTTATCAATAAGGGATGAATAAAGAGATAAATTACCTGAATAACAAATAGTACTTATAGTCTCTATCCAAAAGTATTGATAGAGTTGTGTATCATTTGGGATACTTGTAGTATTCATAATTTGTTTGCTTTTCAATTAAAGCTTCAAATTTATTTAATTTACTTTACTGTTATTTTAGATTTTGAAAGCATAAAGTAAATTTGGGTGTAAATCTAGGTGTATTTGTAGACTTTCATAAATATAATAGAATAACAAGATTTATCCATTGAATCTACATATATTAGATCAAACACATTTGATTACATGTTATTTAATAATCTTTTAGCTTTATCACTTCTAACAAAAAATAAAGGTCATGCTCACAAATTATTTGTGTTAACAAAATAGTAAAAAAATGTAAACCAAATTTTTATTAGGAATAGTTTTAAGACCATTTTCAGTTGTGACCTTACTATTGCTGGAACATCATGTATTTTTAGTGCCAATTATATTGGTAGAATAAAAAATGTCGGTGTATTCTAATTAAATATGGCACCAATTCGAAATCCTTTAGCAACTACCAAGTTCTCTCTTACCAACCAAAAACTACACTTACCAAATACTATATGTACATTAGAATATTTGACTTTTATATAGAAAGTAAATTCCTTATGGATATATGAATATGCAAAACATGATAAAAGGTTTTAATCCTTCCATTATTGAAACACAATTTGGTGTAGCAACACCTAGCACAAGGGAACACTAGAATGTTCGAAAGGATTAAAATTCATAACATGAGTAATTTCAATTACATTTGAGTCCTTATGATCATTTCAATGTTTTTTGAGTTCTTTTGAATCTATTTGTAAGGCTATGCAAGCCAATTGTGATGAATTGTCAAAGCTGCCCAATAGAGTCCTAATTGGGTCAAGAAGGTCAAAATTGTGTAACATGCACATGAAAGGGTAAGAAAGGATGTAAAATGTCTATTTGAGTCCATTTTGAAGTGATAATATTGTCCATGTAAAGTTTGGTCAAGTTTGGAGTTCAAAGTCCAAAAAGTTGTCAAGTTGTCATATAATGTTGTTAAAGCAAAATGCATTAAAAGTTGTCCAAAGGGAAGGTATTCGGTCTTGAAGGTGGTTGAACAGTTTGAAAACTGTAAAGGACATTATAAAAGGTCTGTGGTGATTGAATTGAGGCATGGTGATCAAGTTGGAGGAAAGATTTTAGGGACTACATCATTTGTACCTTTGATTGTCATCCAAACTCCATGCTCATGGTGACAGTCATGAAGGTTTGGCACCCAAATTAGAATAAATCCTCATTTATTGAAGGTGAGAGGATTGGAAACAAGAGTAAACACCAAAAAATAAATTTGTAATGTATTTTTGGTTGAGAAACCAATAAATTTTTTGAAGTTTTAAATCAAAGATGTTGACAATTATTGTTGTAGGCACGTTTTCTGACTGTTCTTGGCATTTTCTCATAAGTAAATGGATTGTTTCACTCCTGTATTTAATTTGGAACTAAAGAATGATGAGTTATGTTTCATTTAAAATCATTCTTACATCTAGACATGAAATATACCAAGAGATCAAGTGGAATTTCAGGAAAACTGTTTAAAACCCTCAGTAATAGACCCATCTGCAAGGGTTTGTTTATATCTTTAAATTTATCCGTTGGAAAATTATGATTCTTGGTCCATTTCAAAGTAGACTCACATGAATTTCAAATGTAATTGGCTTGACATGAAATGGGTCTATCTTGGGTGAGAAAGTTGATGCCCTAGCGGGCAAAACTCAATTAATGCGCTGTTTTAGACAATAATTTATATTGACTGACCAGTATTGATGATTGTAATGGTTCCTAGTGGCGTCGGAATGATAAAAGAGGAATAGACAAGTCTAAAAACACCTAGAAGTGCAGGGTGAAGGGTTCCAAATGAGTTGGACAAAGGACTGTAGGTTTGTATCATGCTGAACCCTTCACCCTGCACTTCTAGGTGTTTTTAGACTTGTCTATTCCTCTTTTATCATTCCTATGCCACTAGGAACCATTACAATCATCAATACTGGTCAGTCAATATAAACACCTAGAAGTGTAGGGTGAAGGGTTCAGCATGATACAACACCTAGACATTTTTGTTTGAAGGGTTCCTGATATTGGTAATAAAATTGTTGACGAACCAACTTGGAATGGCTAAGGACCTTACAGTGTTTGATGTAGGAATGAACCTTTCATTGTTAGTGAAGGTTGTTTGTTTGAATGTGGATGGTAAAATGTAGGGGACATAGACTAGAGTTAAGAGGATCATGGATTATGATTTGTTGAATGTTTATTAGGACTAAAGTGTTGAGTTATGGATAGGGAAATGAAAGGTTTTTGATGACTGATTGAACAAGGATTGGGACTAAAGTTTGTGTGTTTATTATTATGGAGAGGTAAGGTTTGATAAGAAGATATTGAGAATTGTCAAAGGTATGGTCTAACAGGCCTAATGCTTGATGTGATCAGTATTATGATAAGTCTTTGGTTGAGATTCTTTATTAAAAGAAATGAATTACATCCTTGGAATTTGAGAATCCTTATGTTAGTTGGATGCTAGTAGTATTGAATTGGTAAAGACGATATGTCAAAGAAGTTGGTTGACTGATTTTGCCTCTATCTTGTTGAACTTGATTATGAATATGATGAAAATGATGTTTGGATCAACACGATCCTAGAAGATTGGTTGGGTTTCCATGATGCTCTACATCACAATTGTATGCCTCTTTTACTAATAATCTCTTTGATATTGTTGTCTTCAAGAAAAACCTCTACTACATGACAAGTTGTATATGTAGGAAATCACTCTTTGTGGGAAGTCATATGGAATGAGTAGTTTGAATTAATAAAATAAACATCACCACTTATAGTGCTAGTGGAAATAAACAAAGTACTATTATTTTGTAATTGAAAGCATTTTTTGTGTAGTTTGAACTTTTTCTTGTTTCTATGATTTTCCCTTACATGTTACCTCTTACCACAATTCCAACGATTGGATATTGAAGTTTTTCGATGCATACAAAACATCATTCCATCTTTCATTCATGAATTTCCATCTCATTTCCTATGGAAGTAGAGTAGTAATAATATTGCCAATTTTGTCTTTGCACGATTACCACTAATGACAATAATTAAATATTTTAAAAAATATATATAAAATAATATTTATCCTCTTCCAACTTAACATTTGCAAAATGAAGTTGGCTTGAAATAAAATTAAATAAATATAAATGGTCTATAATACAATCTTTTGTATTCTATTTTTAATGAATACAAACATCTTTTGAAATATAAATTTTTAGTAGAAATTTTTGTTTGATAAATATCACCTCCTTTCCATAACTTGAATGTAGTAGTCTCATTAGAAAAATTCAAATAACCAAATGATTTGTCACGCTTTCTTATCTAATTTAACCATTATTCATTAGAAGCATTGGATGTCTCCTTTTCTTGTAAAACAACAAATATTGATCTATTTCTTCAAGTAGATCTTTCATCTTCAACTTCCATTTCTTATTTTTGATAACATTGCATTTATTGAAATATCCTTACAAAAATTTAAAAGTCATGGTTTCTAACATTTTCTTCAAATTTGCAAAATTAATCATTGTAAAATTTCCCATTGTAGAAAAAATCCTATAACACTTAATACAAAGGCACCCCTCTTTATGTAAAACCATTAATTGTGATACCAAATATTAAGAAACAAGGTGAAACAATTGTAATAAAATATTTCGCAAGTGCATGCAAACTTGAAATAATTATTTTTTTATCTAAGGATTATCTTATGATATTTAAGAAATTGCATAAAATAAATAAACCATATCAACACAAGATTTATACAAAGAAACTCTGTTAAAAAAAAGATGAGAAAGAGGACAAATATGTACTATCTTCAAGAAAGAGATATGTCCAACACACTAACTCTCTACACTAGCAACATTTTGACAAAACTAGTGCTTATGAAGCACTATCTTATAATTTCAATATATAGGCATAAAGAGAGAACAAAACCATAAATGCTTTTCCAAGATAACATATACCAAAATTGTGGTATCTTCCGAAACCCAACACCCACCTTAGAGAGGAAATTTTGAGAATAGTAAACTAACAAATAAATTGTAATTGCAAAGATGTATTTTCTTCATAACTCTTGGAAGCTCATTTCCTCAAGTTTAGTGCTTCACTTTGGAGTGGCCAACTCATGTGGGTTCCATCCATCATAAAATATTAACAATCTTCAATCTTAGGGCCTAGATTTGAGAAAGTACAATTAGTGAATTTGGGGTCAATTGTAACTACCACCATTTTGCTCTAGGTTATTCACGAATACACAAGTTAATTAATGCCAAGACTTTTGGAGAACCTTAATTAAATAAAATATTTTTCATTTACACCCTAGGTATCCAAGGACACTTTCCAAGAGTGTTGGAGATCCAACACACACAATAGAAAAATAATACACGATTAATTAAATTTTGTGAAGAAAATATTATTCATAATGAATGTGTAGTCGTTTGCTCATTACATTCCTCAAAAGTTCAATTTAAACTGTATGTACATGGCGAAGCTAATGAAAAGCTTTCTGCCATCACTAACCATATTTTTTTGTTATCAACAAAATTTATATTTTGTGTATTTCAAACATACAAAGATAAATAAATCTGCTCTCCCAAATAGCTTTGGGAAAGAGAATGTTTTAACAATCTAACAAACATAATTGGCCACACGAATCCAAAAGGCATCCTTTTTCAATGGGCCCTTGGTCTGCTAGTGAAGTTGAATGACTCTAAATGAGCCCACTAGGGATCAAGTCTTGATAAGTGAAAGGCTTTGTCATTATAAGGGATGAGACCGAGATCATGCCTTGGATGAATATGATGGAATGGATACCCCTTAGTCCTTGGAGGATCATGTCTTGGGTGAATTTGATTGAGTGGATATCCCTTAGTCCTTGTCTCTTAGTCGAAGATGTTTCAACCTATAGGTTCCCACTCCTCTATTGGGTAGTTAAACTGCTTTGTGAAGGCCCTTGTAGGCCGGTATACTTGTCTTCGTTCCTCTGTTGGTTGCCACAATCCCGATCTGAATGTCCACAAAAAAAGACATCCTTTATTAGCTAGTATATTGATTATTTAAATTGATTTTATTTTTCATATTTTTATTTTTTCAATATTTTATTTTCTTTCATTTCTTCCTTTATTTTCTTTTTCATTTTATTGTCCTTATCTTTTCTCTTTTTTTGTTCTTTCCTTAAGCTCACATCTATTCTTTATACTTGTTTCTTTTTCCTGTAACTTACCTTTTTCCTTTTTAATTTTTGATTCTTCTCTTTTATCTCCCACATCTTTATATAGCTTGTTGTATTTCAAATTTAACATATTCCTCTTCTTATAATGAATCACATAGAGCGATTCAAAAAGTAGAATGAAAAATAAGCACACAATTTTTATCCAAAAAATTGCATTTATAAATGTTTAATGTTGAAATATATTTAGACTAAAAACTATAGTTTTTTTCATCAATGATAACTAAATTACTTAGCGTGATTCTAAATATTTCTCTTTGAAATATTGCTATAAAGTAGAGTTAATAACATTAATTTAAATTAAAGAATTAAAGCATAAAACTCAATAACAAATTGTATTAAGCTTTTATTTATAATTAAATAAACACAATATTCAAGAAAAAAAACTTAAAACTTAATATTTGTAAACAAATCAAATCATTAAAATTATGTACTTAAGTAATAGATTTAAGTTTTAATGATGCAATTCTCATTTATGTTTATCATGTTATTCTACCAACACTTGCATCATTTCTAAAAGAATTTGCATCACCACCACTTTTATGTGAACTCCTCAAGAGGATTTCATTCCTAAGGTAAAATTGTCACTTTAGTATTATCATTTACTTAGCTTCCGTCTCTGTTGAGATAAGATATTTTCTCATCATTATAGTTGTTGTGGAGGTGGGAAAAATAACATGATATTTGATATAGGAAAGCCCCTATACAACATAACTCTTTTCCCTTTTTTTTTACGTGTAGGTGTATAGAATGAAAAAATCTATAGATGAGTAGAGAAGAAAGTGACATATAGAAACAAACTTTGGATGGACTCAAAACCTTATTTTAGGGCACTTGATGCCCCTACTTGCTATAGTGACCCTAATTTTTGAGATATAGTTGTATAGAGCTTCTAGATTCCACTTTCGGTCATTCTTTGAGGCCTATATCACCTTCATACTAGGGTAGCTGTCTAGTATGATCAAGTATGTATTTTAGTTCTAGGTTCCTCTCTATGTCTCCCTCACAGATCTTCTTTACTGTTTCTATTTTGCATGTTGCATTTACTATATTCAAGATTAGATTTAGCAAATTTACCATAGTTAACCTAGTTCATTCACACACAAACATAATCAATTCCAATCACATGTAATTAGAAAAAATGTGAGTATCAAAAGCCAAGTCTTGCTTGTGGATAGAAAGCCAAGTCCTCTCACACCTCAATTCTTGTATGGGACAATTAATTGTTCCTAGGTTAATGCACATGTTAGTCCAGGGTCATTTTTTCTATATTATATTTTGTTAAACCAGACGTATCTTAGACTTGCATACCTTCTTCTCATTTACTGTTCAATATTAAATGAACTATCGTTTTCATTTTAAATATAAAAAATATTGCATTTCAAATATTTTCCTTTTGTAATTTTTTGAGACACTGTATTGAACCCCATTCCATGCCATCAAATTAGGAATAATATGGTGACCTTTAATTGAATTATCTATGCATTTTATTTTTATTGGTTAATTAATTGATTAGACATTTCTATTGCATATTTTTTTCTTTTTTATTGCATATGTTAAATATCTTATATGTTGGCTTAGAAAATAAAAACATCGTGTAAGTGAATTTTTCTTTTCTTTTAGATTAGAAATTCAATCTATAAATAATTTACTTCTATCCCTTAATAAAACATTTTTTAATTTTGTTTGACACAGTGGACCATACTCCATCTCTTGTTTTGTGGACACTCCTCAGTCTTCTGCTCTTTCTCTTCTCCAACCTTTGGCTAATGATATATAGCCTTCTCAACATTCTGCCTCTTGTGCTGATAGTCTCTCAAAAATGGTTTAACCACTTGCTGCCCCTTGTAGTGGGTATTCTAGTGATAGTATTTCCTAGACGGTTGTCCAACAATGTAGGAAAAAGTGTTCTCCATTCTCCCATTCTCCTTCCCATGTTGTGGGTGATCCGTCTACCCACTCTTGAGATGGGATACTAGATTTTTTTTCTAGTGTACTATTTATGGTCTATTCTTGACCCTATTGTGAATGACATTCTTGGTTTATCTTTGTAAATGCTAACACAGTTTTTTATGTTGTTAGTGTGTTGTTGATATCTATTGACGCCTATGGGCCATGGTTGTGTAAGAGGAAACACCCTTCCTTTGCTGCTATTTTATATCAAAAACATTTTTAAAAATTTTGTCATTACTTTTCTTTTACTTCTCCCTTACTCCTATCTTCATAATCTTGGAGAAATCAAGATTATCCAATCATTTTAGATATCTTTTTACAATATTTTAATACAATTGACGAGTTATGTATAGATGATTTTGTATATTAGATGATGCCTTTGAAAAATTCATCTTGAAAAAATCTCCTTCCATGATTCCTTGAGCATTTGTTTGTCAAATAGTAATCAACATGATTCATATTATTGGTTTTATAAATGAACTTGTGAAATCAAATATTGTTATGCATCTTTGACTAGATGTTCGTTCACTACAATCAAAGCTTGTTATTACTATTTGAGGTGTTAAAAAAACATTTTGAACCCTTGGTTACATTCTAAACTTTGCAAAATAACTCACTCAAATTAATAAACTTAGTTAGAATGTGTCACAATTACCTCATTACCATGTGGTTTCTCACCCTTACAACACTCATAGCAATACGAAAAATAAATAAGAACCAAAAATTCCTTTCTTCCCCCAACTTATTTTCCTCAGCATGTTGGGAAGGAACACAATCATGTAGAGAAGCTTCATTCTATTCCAGCTAAGATATCCCTTTGGGAATTTATTCAAACTTATAGTACATACCATAGGATCTCTAGGAGGCCCTACGAAAGATAGTTGTTCCACATTATATTAGGTAAAATGATGTACCAACCTTATTTGATTGTATGAATCAAAGATGAATATTATGTTCTCACAACATGAACTACCTTCTTTTGAAGCTCAAAATCAATATGATCTACTCATGATTATGATCATTGATCAACATGAAATTGTTATCTCTATTGAGCATTAGATGTTGTCATTAGTATCAAAGTAGATCAGTCAGTTATCTATGCTCATCAGTCGATAAAAGAAAGAACTACACACTACACTATGCTAGTTGGTTAGACAAACAAGCCTTCATACTGAGTATTCATAAGGCGGTACAGAGAGCTAAATAAAAATAGGTTTAACCAGGCACCAGAGCATTATTATTGAGAATCAGTGTATACCAATACCGAGCATCAGTAAACATCAAGCAGACTGGACACTAAGCACTAGTGTATTCACAGAGAAGTATTGACAATGTTTATCGAGCAATCCAGGAAACAACATAGTAATAAGTTCTAGCACATTTATCTATGTAAACAGTTACAACAAAATCAAAAAATATTTTACCAAGATAAATGATTATTTATTATGGATGTAATCATTAAATGTGATGATGATCTCTATGTAATTGTTTGATCTAGGTTATTTTTGTAAACCGTACATCTTAGGTTATTTTCCTAAGAAGATGTAAATCTAATTAGGTCATGAAGGTTAGGCAGTGATGGAAATCAAAGCAATATGCTATATATTTGTAAATCATGGCATTTTGTTATAAGGTTTTGACATATGTAATGTGAACGACAAGAAGGAGATCTTGAAGCAACCAGTCATCTTCAAGACATTAGTTTTCAGACAAGGTTGAGCAACATTTGAAGATATTCAATTTATTTAGAATTAGTCAAGACTACCGAGCAGTACAGAGGAAAGATATCTACACACTGAGGTGATATATATTTGATATTTCATAGATCTGATTTAGACAAAGTTAATTTGTCAATTACAGATACTTTCTGTTATTCTCTAATCATTGTAACAAAGTTAGCAAAAATCTCTTAACAGAGTAGACCTAACAGTCTTGTTGTAAATCTCTTAACCAAGTAGACACTCAAGAAGTGTTGTTGAAATCCTTTAACTAGGTAGATCTAGTCAATCTTATTGTTACTCCTAACAGGGTAAGATCACCAGAAGTGATCACAACTTGTATCCTTAATCGACATACTTTATTATTTGCAGTAGTGAAGAATTTGTGGGTGTCATCCCCACCACAGTTTTTACCTTCTCACAAGGGTTTCTGCATAACCAAAATACTTGTGTTATGTGATTGAATTATTGTTTGTTTTCATGCAATTTACATTTACAAGTTAATTGAATGAATGGATTCAGTTGGGTAGACTAGCTTACTACTATTTGCAAATTGAGTTTCAAGTTTAAAGTTTTTGAGTGAACTAATTCACCCCTTCCCTCTCAGTACCTTATCTCTCCATTCCAACAATTGGTATCAGAGCCAGGTTCCTTATTGGATGGAATAACCACTGAAGAGTAAAGATCTAATCATGGAGAGATACAAGTTGGACAAAACTATAGAGAATCAAAAGATTCAGATGTAGATGTTTATTGAGAAATACAAGCAAGCTAAGGATACATTGAAGAAGTTACTAGTTTAGAGAAAGAACATGGCTATTTTGGAAAATGAGACTAATTACCATGAAGAAGAGATTGATGATTTATTTGATAATATTGGATCTAGTTCAGGAAACATTTCTGATAGTTCTGAAAGTGCAATTTCTAATTTGTTTGAGAAAAATCTTCATTTGACTGAACAAGTGAAAGCCCTATAGATCGGTTAGGAGACACAAATGGTAAGAATGATTGATGTGATAAACAATGCTAGACATGCTGAACAAGAGAGATATTTGGCTATTGAAGAAATAAGACAGAAGACTGAACAATTACAAGTAAAAGAAACTAAGATATTGAGACTTACCAAGCATCACTTCAAAATATCTAATCAGATGATTATTATAAACCAGGAGATCAACCGAGTAAATAATGAGTTATCAAAGAAACTTGAAGACATTAGAGTACTCAGGGAAGAAAATGAAAAACTAAGAAATAAAGTGAAGATGCAGCAACAACATAATGAGATGATGAAAAAGGCCGAAGACAATTCTAAGAAGATTGATGATTTTTTGATTAGTCAAAGAAGACTTGGAAGAAAAGATGGATTAGGCTACATCGAGCAAGGAGAATCATCTAAGAAAGCTAAAAAGATGAATAAAACTCAGAATCAGAGACCTAAGACACTGACATGCTATCACTATGGAAAACTGAGACACACTTCAAATTTTTGCATGAGTAAAGCACAAGGTAAACTAAAAACCAATCCTAAGTTTAATGGTCATTGTTATAATTGTAACAAGTTTGGACATCAAGCATATGAATGTAGATCTAAGTTGAGTAGGACTCCTAAAAAACCCTACATGGAGAAATTTTTTTATACTTGCAACATGCATGGACACACTTCAAAAGAATGCAAGACAAAGATGAAGCAAGTCTGGAAACCGAAAGAAAAGAACAAATCCTATCAATCAAGAAGACAAGGTAATGCTTACACTTGGGATTATAACACTTGGGTTAACTACATAGTATGTGGAAGGTATTGAAATATTGCAGCTAATTGCATGAGGAAGAGATGGGCTAGAAAATCTCGAAGCTAGACAAGAACTGGTATGGCATGTTTGCATTGTCACAAAGTCGGTCACCTAAGTAAAGATTGCAGAGACCGAGCACCAGAAGAACAAGATTTTAAGAATGGAAATACAATTGTAGATATCATGAGGATTAGAAACACTATGTGGAGAAAGGCATCAAATTATAATGTTGAGTCAAGCAATGCAGTTGGTGAAACCTCATCCATTGGATTGGGTGATATCGACACCTCCACCTAAGTTGAAAAAGGTATGTATGGAACCGATAATTTAGATTGATCATATTTTACATATATAGTTCCTTATATTTGATGTGCCCATACCAAATCTACATGAATAGAGATGCATTATGGTTTATAAGTTTTGAGCTTTCAAAGTTATACTGTCAGTATATGCTAGACCGAGTAAAGAGTTACTCGTCGGTGACTATTATGCAAGGTTAACCGAGTATCAATTTTAACCGAGTGAAAAAGTTATGTGTTAACCAAGCTATTGGTACTTTGTTGTACTCACCAAGTTTGATAGTTGTCTTCGAGCTATGAGTAGGTCGAGCATTTATTACAAAGTTTTGAGCAGGAATTTGAAAAAGGTTATAAATAGATGATGAAATTAGTTCATTCTTCACCTATGATTTCGAAGAACAAAGAGTTTCTAGAGCAATTTCAAGCAATAGATTTTAAGAGCGCTTAAAAGCTATTTCAGAATCTTTTGAGTGATCTCATCGACACTTTTGCGTAAGTACTGTTACTACTGAGTTGATTCATACTACTTACTAAAACCCTAAATTAAGAAAAATGGCATCCGCATTGAAAGTAAACAAATCCAAGTTTGCAGAGGAGGAGGAAGTAAATCTTATAGTGTTTGCTACTTGTAATGAACTCCGATACAAACTTCATCTTGAAGTTGCATCAAAAATTGATCAAGCGGGAGCTTTTTCAAGCATACCTCCTAGGGTTCTGTTGGTCAAAGATGTAAGATCGTACATTCACTACAAGATTGGTGAAATATGATATTTTGACTTGTATACAGCTTACTAGAAGCTTTGCAGAGAAGATGGAAGACTGAAACCCAAACACAAACAACTAGAAGTAATAGGTTTGATGAATGCCCTAAGTTTTCTGAGGGAATTTAAGAGTGAATGGATTAGGGTTATTCTGAGCAGATTCCATGATGGAATAATGTGGTTGGATGAGTTGATAGAGATTATCAAGAAGATGATTCATACAATTACCGGGTATCCTACTATTGTTAAGGTGAAGGCAATTCACAGTGCACCAAGAACATATATTGAGAAGAACACCGGAGCTGAGTGGGACAACCATGCACTGAAGATACACTCAATCAAAGAGACCCAGAGGTGAAATTTGTAGTGCATGTCATCGGTTATAAAATTTATTAGTCGAGCAGACAAAATAGTGTGCCTTGTGGAGCCATTGAAATTGCATACCGAATGGTTAAGAAAGGATATCAGTTGGACCTAGCTGAGCTTCTGTTGAAGCAAGTTGAAGAGAAAATGAAGACAATCCGATCAGTGAAGTCCAACACATGTAAGTTTGGATCCCTACTAGTTTGCATATTCTTTTATGTGCAATGATTTTTCCCTTCTGTCGGTAATATAGAGTGGTCAACCGACAAGCCTGTGATTTCACAAATTTTAGATTTAACTAAGGACTTGGGAAACAATCTTAATAAAATTTTAGATAATTACTTTGAACAATTCAAGAGTAGAATGAATTCTCGAAGCAGAATTCCCAGACAACTAGTAGAAGATTATGAGTAGGAGATATGTTTTCTTGTGGACACCGACAACACATTGACAAAGGTTGTGGAGCCTAGGACTAAATGGTTAGATCCTATGGGATATGAGATAGACATTGATTTTGCTTCTAAATCAATTAAGGCTTTATTGGCTACTCCCAAGGATGTGAAGGCATAAAGGTTTGGAACATATTAAGAGGCCAAGACAAGAATAAAAATAGGCCTGGTTATCAGTAAGATAACAAAGAAATCAAGGAAAATGATGAAGAATCTTGTAGAGAAGTTTGGAGATGATATTGGATCTTCTGACAGCACATCAGTTGAAACTACAACCGAAGGTCAGTTAATGCTAACTGACAAACCGAATGACAATGAAGAAACCAAGTCAGACAAAGATGTAGACTCTACATTGGTTTCCCCTTCACCAGCTCCAAAGAAGACACAGTTAGATGTGTAGAAAAGGGCACTAACAAGGTCTACAAGTGCAACCTCACCTCCACCAAAGAAAGGAGCTGTGAAGATATCAAGGCCAAAATCAGCAGCATCGGCAAAGACATATACAAAAAGAGGTAATAAAGCATCTACCGAGGCCCCTAGGAAAAGAAGAAAGCTAATTAGAGGTAAGGATGATTTAGATGAGGAAGAAGATGATAATGATCAATTTAAAGTTGTTAAAAATAAAAATCAGTCAATTGATGAGGTAGCAGAAGAAATAATAGAAAATGGTGGACTTAGTGATCTTGAACTCAGTCAGTTTGAGCACGTGTCAACCGAGGATCAAAATAAAATTGAAGAGGCAATAATCTAGATGATGATTCAATTTAAAAGAGTCCCAATTGAATTTTCCAAACACTTACTGAAGGCATTAGAGGAAATAATTTCACAAAAGTGGTCTTATGCCTTGGATATTGAGAAAAGAATGAGGGAACAATCCCTAGTTTTGGCAATACCTCATTTGATAGTTCCTGAAATTGAGGAATACATGAGAAAATATTCAAAAAGGTTTAGAGTGAAGAACCAAGCACTGTAGATACTTGATGAAAATCTGGTAGACATAGATGAGAATAGTCAACTCATTTAGACTTTAGTTAAACAAGCCTGAGAGGAAGCTGGAAAGATGTCTTTAGCCATAACTCCTGAGAAGAAATCAAAAAGAAAAGGGAAAGGAATACACATAGATGATGTTGATCTAGCAACCACACAAAGAATTGACCTATCAAATACTGAGGTACCTAATACATCAGTTGCCATCGAGGAAATAAATCTTACACAAGATGCACCAAATCAAGCTGAGATCCACATAATCGACAACACTGCACTTGATGTACTCATTGAGGACATCACAAATGATGATCTTGATGACCTAGCTGATGATGAGGATGTTACTATTGCTAGAGAAAAAACACAAGAAGAGGGACACCTCACTGATCCAGTAATAACATCTTTACTAGGTGAACTTCCTATTTTGATGGAAGCAGTTGAAATATTCTCTAAGGAGAAACCCGAAGGCTCAATTCCTAAGCAACCAATGAATACATCAGGGGATTATGAAACAAGCACACCTGTAGAGACAAATGAGAATGAGGAAAAAGAGGCAAAGACACAGGGCTAGAGTGAGCCTATGACTACTGAGACTACCACACCAGACACTACATCCGCCACTCCCTCCATATCAACCGACACATAGGTTATCGAGGAGCCGAAGAAGGAAGATAATGTGTCTACCAGACAACAAACACCAAATGTCAAGGTAAAGAACATTATACTTTTGTTAAAAATTCACCTCAAGAGAAGAAGAAGAAGAAAAAGCATGGTAAAGGGCCGATTACTTTAGAAGAAGTCATTGAGATACTAGAATGTGACCCGAGGACCCTAGACCTTGAGGAATTCAAAAAGTATGGGGAACTTTGTACAAGGAAGGTAGCTCAGGAGAAGCTGAGAAAAGAATGCAAGAACAAAGTGATTTTGGAGAATGTCAAAGACATTTTACAATAGGTAGTACATGAGGTCCACATCACTGAAGATACACCAATAATGGACTAGGTTGCAATTCTTACACAAGAAATAAATGCCCTAGACATTGAAGCAGAAAAGAGAATTGAAGAGCGGGTAGAAAAAAAATACAACACTCATTAGCAAAGAAAATTAGCCAGGAAGTGGCAATCAATAAGGTAAAGTTATCTGAGTTTATAACCGACATTCAATCTATTACTTAGACAATTATTCAAATGCTGGTAAAGCTTTGCACTGTGGATAGTTTCACTGCTGAGATCAATGAGAAGATAGACTAGATGGATACTGAAATCCAAGCCAGTGCACAAGCAACCTTAACCGAGCCAAATGCTTTTGATAAGCATATACTCAAAGTTCAAGAACTTAGGCGGTTAAGATCAGACTTAAGGAAGAAAGAGGATAGAATAAGTGACCAAGTCATAGAGATTTAGGTTGAGTTACTTCCCCACCTGAAGATAATTGAAAGGGATATTGTCAAAGCACAAGCTTTAGTTACAACACTAGAGATTTATGTGTTTGAGAACATATTTGAAATGCATGCAAAAGTTGGTCTTGAGCACATTAATCTCACCAACTTGAAAGAGGAATGGGAGAACCTCTTAGATTCTTTGAAGAAAACCCACCAAGAAATTTTTTATCAACTGTAAGTACATATTTTTTTTTGAGTTTGGCATTTATCTCAAAAAGGGGGAAAACATAATGTATATGCCAAAATTGTATAGTTATATGCTAAGTGTACTACATATATACTGGAAGCATGCACCGAGGGGGAGTTATGCAAAATTTTGAAGAGTTGTAATTTTTTTTTTGTCATGTATGTATGAAGTAAGGATAGTAAAGGTTATATCAGTATATATACATTATAGATTTTGATACTAATGCCAAAGGGGGAGATTGTTATCTCTATTGAGCATTAGATGTTGTCATTAGTATCAGAGTAGATTAGTTGGTTATCTATGTTGATCAGTCAGTAAAAGAAAGAACTACACATTACACTATGCTAGTTGGTTAGATAAACAAGCCTTCATACCAATTATTCATAAGGCAGTATCGAGAGCTAAATAGAAATAGGTTTAACCGGGCACCAGAGGAGTATTACCGAGCATCAATGTATCTTGATACCAAGTGTCAGTAAATATTGAGCATACTAGACACCGAGCACCAATGTATTCACTAAGAAGTATTGACAGTGTTTACCGAGCAATCCAGGAAACAACATAGTAATCAGTTTTGGCACATTTATCTATGTAAACAGTTACAAAAAAATCACAAAATTTTTTACCAAGATTGAGGATTATTTATTATGGATGTAATCATTAAATGTGATGATGATCTCTATGTAATTTTTTGATCTACGTTATTTTTGTAAACCATAGATCTTAGGTTATTTTCCTAAGAAGATGTAAACCTAATTAGGTCATGAAGGTTAGGCAGTGATGGAAATCAAAGCAGTATGCTATATATTTGTAAATCATGACATTTTGTTATAAGGTTTTGACATATGTAAGCAACCGTCTTCAAGACATTAGTTTTTCGACAAGGTTGAGTAGCATTCTGAGATATTCAATTTATTCAGAATTAGTCAACACTACCGAGTAGTATAGAGGAAAGATATCTACACACTGAGGTGATATATATTTGATATTTCATAGATCTGATTCAAACAAAGTTAAGTTGTCAATTACAGATACTTTTTGTTATTCTCTAATCATTGTAACATAGTGAGAAAAAATCTCTTAACAGAGTAGACCTAACAGTCTTGTTGTAAATCTCTTAATCGAGTACACACTCAAGAAGTGTTGTTGAAATCCTTTAACCAGGTAGATCTAGTCGATCTTATTGTTACTCCTAACATGGTAAGATCACTAGAAGTGATCACAACTTGTATCCTTAACCGACATACTTTATTATTTGTAGTAGTGAAGAATTTGTGGGTGTCATCCCCACCACTATTTTTACCTTCTCACAAGGGTTTCTACATAACCAAAATACTTGTGTTATGTGATTGAATTATTGTTTGTTTTCATGCAATTTACATTTACAAGTTAATTGAATGAATGGATTCAGTTGGGTAGACTAGCTTACTACTGTTTGCAGATTGAGTTTCAAGTTTAAAGTTTTTGAGGGCACTGATTCACCCCTCCCCTCTCAGTACCTTATCTCTCCATTCCAATAGAAATGAAGTTTTTTTTGTAGTTGATAACAAATCATATCTTTTGTTGCATGGAAACATTAAGTAAGATCAAGGTAGAAATGTTCATTGAACTTGATAGTACTTCTATTTGTAGATTTGATTATGTTGGCAGATATTCCTTAGGTACAATCACACTACCCATTGAAGTGGGACACATGACTTTATCTATATCTATCCATGTTATGAGAGTAGTTTTGTATACTCTTCAACACAAGATAACATCTATATACAATAATAAACTCTTTATAATTGAAGTTGAAAAAAAATCCAGAAACTTGTCTACTAGAAAAATCTATATTTCAACCTCTTGCTTGTAATGTCCCCTCCTAGTTGATAAGAGAAATAATTAATAGCTTATATAATCTCTTAAGATATTTAGTCAATAAAAATAACTAATAATTAATTATTTGGTATTATTCTTCCAAAGATTATTTTAAGAAGAATATTATTTAATTAATTATTGTGGCTTTAAATTTTAATTAGGGCCACTTTATCCATTTTCCTCAAAGGCCTCATTCAAATAATTCTGGGAGGGAAAATACTTGGAGCAATGTATAAAAGGAAAACAATTAGAAATCATTATCATCATGGAATGTCTTGGAATTGCACTATTATGTGCTGAAGGCTTGCAAAATGGAGGAGTTTTGTAGTTTTGGTGGTGAGATTACTCACCCTAATCTGCTATTAAGCCTAGTGATTTCTAGTATAGACTCCTTCCTTAATTTGATTTCTCTAGCCTATGAGTCAATTTATATTCTATTCAAGATTGAAATTATCTCTTGATAAGTATAATTTCTCCCAATTCTAAGAATATAGGTTGAGAGATAGGGGCTTTGGTAGGTTGTTAGTGGAAAGGTTTACTAATGTCTCTATTGTAGGCATGTAATATGTTATTGGGTTTTCATGGTAACTTGGGAAAATCATGGGCTTATTCTAGACTTTTAGAATTGAAATTGATTGTTCTATTTATACAACACAATATATAGCATGTAATCAAGAATAGTCATGAGAGATTCCTATGTAGGATGCATTCTGAGTTGGGATAGAGTATTCTTGATGTTATGTCAAGTCAGCTTGGAAGTGGCCTTGGTAGCATTGGGCAACGACTACCCAGCTGACTAAATTCCTATCACCATTGCATGCCCATAGACATCCATCATGAGTCAAGCACATGTTTGTTAGAATCAATTTTAAAGTTTATAGGTCATTAATATTAACAATATCTATGTAGGAGCCAAAATGCATATTAAAAATCACAATACAATTATTTTGTATTTTTAGTTTATTTAACAAATACAAACAAATTATCTAATTAGGTGTATTTTGGCCTCTATATAGCCATTCCTCATTAATATTACCTATGGAGTTTTAAAAACAAGTGATGAGTGCCAACGGTGGGCCTAGAAAAAATTGTGAAAATCTACAATGCTTTAAAAAATATTATGAAATTCTTTATTATAAGTGCTATAAAAAGCTCCATAAAAATGTGTTAATTTTTTAAAATATATTTTAGTAACTTTATATAAAAAAATAAAGAGAAAGTGTTAACATTAAAAGAAAATAGGTTGGTAAAAATATTTTTAAATAATTTTTTATTTTTTATATACAGACATTATCTTTTTAGATAATTTGAAATTTTAAATATTATAGGATAATAAGATTTTTTTTATTATTAATACTTGTATTAGTTTATATATACATTGATTGAGAGTGTACATTTTTTAGAATTTTAAATTGGAAAAATATTTATGCTCAACATAGTTCAATGAGTTTGACTAAACAAAAGTACACAGTTAAGTTGAATTCTAATAGCGATATTACAAAGATAAAGTGTTAATATTTTTTATGATCGATGATAGATTATATATTTTATTGATATAATGATGCAGGAGCATCTTGGATTCATGATAATCTTGCATGAACCACAGATAGTTTTGTTCTTTCTGTTCCTATTTTTTGTCTGTGAGATCATGTTGGCAATTAATCATACGTACGAGTTAGCATGTGTGGTCGTAGCATCTTAACCTGGACCTATATTTGATCATTTTCACATGATCACATTACATTTGGATCTATGTTTCTCAAGTTATGATTCATCCGCCCTCGTGTAGTGTGTTCATTGCTTGTTCCTGACAATTGGTGGGATTTTGATCTTGTGGTGAATGGTGTCACATTGTTTTATGTTCTTGGATCATGTGTGGACCTAAATCTGGGATCACATGGCTTCGTATTGTTTATAGATTGAGTTCTTATGATTTAGGAATTTCCCTATTTGTTGTAACACATTTTCCTATTCTTGGGAAAATAATATTTCTTAATGGCCGACTTGTGTGTTGTGATGGCTATATATTGTAACTTGATATAATTATATAGGGGAGTAAGTCATAGATGAATGATTCTAGATCTCTAAGGGATAGGAAGGTTGATTTAGCTATATTGTAAGGATGCAACTAGATAGGCCTTATAGCCCAACATGTATGAAGGAAAATTGCCAATAGTTTGATCTCAGTTAATATACATTGGATCTTGTATTTTCTCTCCATTTCTCTATTGTTTTCTGCTCTGTTTTAATCTTGTTGTGAGGTAGGATTGATCATCTTGTTTCCTTCTTCCCTGGA
The DNA here is from genome assembly GCA_027943335.1 of Chamaecyparis obtusa. Classification (NCBI taxonomy): domain Eukaryota; kingdom Viridiplantae; phylum Streptophyta; class Pinopsida; order Cupressales; family Cupressaceae; genus Chamaecyparis; species Chamaecyparis obtusa. The sequence goes on along the minus strand of BSBK01011324.1, from coordinate 117,481 downwards.
CTATGTTATGTGGTATTAGAGAAAAGGTTTTTGATTATGGTGAATAGAGTCATGTATCCTAAGTGTGTGATTCCTAAAATTGTTTGTCGTGGGGTGACAAAATAAGGATCTGACCCATGGTTGTAGAGGATTCATTTGGAATGGCTAGGAGAGGTGATAGAGGTGGTAGAGGTGCAAAACCTAATGTTTTTGAAATGTTGAGATAGATTTCCATGAGATTGGAGGCAGTTGAAATGACCCAAAGGAGAGTTTGACATATTGAAGAGCTAAGTGATGCTAAAGAGGAGAATGAAGAGATGGCTGAGGGAGAAGCACAAGTACAACCATAATTGGATCAAGAAGAAGAAAGGTTTATTAGGGATCTTACTAGGGTTAATGCTAGAACACATTTTAACCCACCAAATTATGATGGAAGATTGGATGTAGATTAGTTGTTGGATTGGGTCTTAGCTATGGACAATTAATTTGATTTTGAAGGCATTGATGAAGACAAAAAGGTAAAGTATGCCTGTACTATGTTAAGAGGTCATGCTTCACTTTGGTGGGATCAATCTCAAGATGATAGAAGGAGAAGAGGTAAGGAGAAGATCAAATCTTGGGATAGGATGGTAAATAAGATGAAGGCTAAGTTCTTACCCTCTAATTATCTGGTCAGTTTGATCAGAAAATTATAGAATTTGAGGCAAAAGGACATGAATATGAAACAATATATCGAATAATTCTACAAGTTGGATATTAGATCTAGTTTTAAGGAGGATGAAGTAGAAATAGTTGCAAGGTAATTGAATGGTTTGAGGATGTCAATTCAAGAGGAGATTAGTATGATCAGGACTGGGTATGTAGAAGAAGCATATCAATATGCCTCAAAGGCTGAAGACAAGTTAAGTAGGAGACAAGAACAAAGAAAAAGAGGTAGAGGTGGAATATTTTAGAGAGGTAGAGGTGGTAGATCTATCCGATATTATGATAAAGGGAAGAAAAAGGAGAAGACTCTTGAAATAAGTTCTTATAGAGGTGGCTATAGGAATGAGGCCAACCGAAGAGATGATAAAAGAATTTTTAAGCGCACTTGTTTCAAATGTGTCAGAGAAGGTCACCGGGCCTTTGAGTGTAAATAAAGTGGATCTAAAATGAGGACATGAAGAAACATGAGGACAAATCTTGTGGAAGAAGAGGGATCTTCTGAATCTGTTAATAACAATCGGGTTCAAAAGGGAGAAACATTGATCATGAGGAGAATTTTGTATTAGGATGAAAAGATAGAAGACACTTTATAAAGGAAGAATCTGTTCAGAACCAAATGTCTTGTTAATGGAAAGGTATGTAAGGATATTATTGATGGTGGTAGTTCTGATAATTTGGTATTTGAGGAAACCGTAGATAAGTTTTATTTATAGAGAGTGAAACATCCAAAACCATATGAGATTGCATAGATAAGAGATGATCACTAGGTAATGGTAAGTAAAAAATGTCGGGTTAAGTTTGAAATACAGAATTATCATGATGAAGTATTATGTGATATTATGCCTATGGATGTATGTCATGTTTTGTTGGGAAGGCCTTGGTAGTTTAATAAACAAGCTATACATGATGGTAGGAGAAATGTATGTAATATTGTGGCTAATGGTATGAAACAAAGATTGCTACATTTGGAGGAACCTTTAAAAGGGGAAGTTTGTACCAGTGCTAGGATTTGCATGGTGGATGGTAGGAAGTTATTGGAAGGTATGAGACATGAGAATGTTTGTTTTTCTATTATTCCTAAGGAACTTGTAGATGTAGATCTGAAAGATGGTTACCTTGAAGAGATTAAGGACATGTTGGATGAGTATGCTAATGTGATTTTAGATAATGTACCTAATGGTTTTACACAAGTTGGAAGTATTAGTCATTGCATGGATTTAATTCCTAGAGCTAGTTTTCTTAACAAAGTAGCTCACTGATTGACCCTGACAGAGAATGAGGAGATGAATATACAAGTGCATGAGTTATTGAAGAAGGGATTAATTAGGGAAAGCTTGAGTACTTGTGCAGTACCTTCTTTATTAACACCAAAGAAAGATGGACAATAAAGAATGTGTACTGATTCTAGAGAAATAAAAAATATCATAATCAAGTACCAGTTTCCTTTACTAGGATGGGTGACATAATGGATTTCTTGAGCAGAGATAAGCATTTCAAAAATATTTACTTGGAGAGTGGTTATCATCAGATCAAAATAAGAGAAGGTGATGAATGGAAAACTACTTTTAAGACTAAAGAAGGTTTGTATGAATGGTTGGTAATGCCTTTTGGTTTGACTAGTGCACCAAGTACTTTCATGAGGCTGATGAATGAAGCGCTAAAGGAATTATTGGGTAAGTTTGTTATAGTTTATTTGGAGGACGTTTTGATTTTCAGGAAGAAATAATAAGAACATATGTTTCATGTAAGACAAGTATTATAGAGGCTAAAGGAAGAGAAGTTGCTGATAAGTTTGAAGAAGTGTAATTTAATGAAGAAAGAGTTTGTGTACCTTGGATTTATGATTTATGCTAATTGACTAAAGATGAATTTTGAGAAGGTTAGTGCAATTTTTGAATGGCCTAAACCTGAGAGTATTATTGAAGTAAGATCTTTTCATGACTTGACAAGTTTCTATCAGAAGTTCATTAGGAATTTTAGTTCTGTTTGCAATGCTATGACTGAGACCATGGGGGGAGATAACAAGGAATTAAAATGGACAAATGCAGAAAAAAGGAGTTTTGATTTGTTGAAGAAAAATGTAAATGAACAACCTATTTTAGAACTACCTGATTTCAATAAGGTATTTCGAGTAGATTGTGATGCTAGTGGGAATGCAATCAAAGAAGTACTTAGTCAAGAAGGTGGACCAATTGCATACTTAAGTGAAAATTTGAATGATGAAAAGAGGAAGTATTCTGTTTATGATCAGGAATTTTATGCTATTGTTCAATCTTTGAAGAAGTGGAGACATTAATTATTACCTAAGGAGTTTGTATTGTATACTAATCATCAAGCTTTATAGTATTTTCATAGTTAGAGTAAGTTTAATTAGAGACATATGAGATGGGTTGAATTATTGTAGAGATATTAGTTTGTGTTTAATAATAGGAGTGGTAAGTCTAATAAGGTTGCTGATGCTTTGAGTAGAAGAAGGAATCCGATGATAGAAATGAAGGTGACAGTGCTTGGATTTGATGAATTGAATACTTTGTATGAGGTTGATCTTGATTTTAGTGAACCTTGGAAAGCTTGTAGGGAATATTTGGTTTCATATAGGAGTTCTTTTCTAGATTATTTCATACAAGATGGGTTGTTGTTCAAAGGAGTTCAGTTGTGTATACCACACAAATCTACGAGGGAGAGTCTAATTAAATTGAAACATTGTGGAGGAATCGCTAGACATTTTGGGATTGACAAGACAATGGCCGTTATTAGTGAGTAGTAGTTTTGGCCACATATTCATAAATATATTAGGAATTTCATTAAAAAATGTAGAGTTTGTCAAGTAGCTAAAGGGAATAGTCAAAATACTGGGTTGTATACACCATTTCTTGTACCACCTTGGGAAGAAATCAACATGGATTTTGTGTTTGGTTTTCCAAAGACTCATAGAGGTAATGATTTAGTGTTTATGGTGGTTAATAGGTTTTAAAAAATAGCTCATTTTATTCCTTGTAAGAAGACATTAGCTGTAGTGCATGTAGCTGATTTGTTTTTCAAAGAAACTATTAGATTGCATGGATTGCCTAATAGCATAGTTTCAGATAGGGATACCAAGTTTCTTGGTTATTTTTGGAGGACACTTTGGAGGAGGATGAATACTAAATTGTAGTTTAGTTCTACATTTCACCTCTAGACTGATGGACAAATTGAAGTTGTGAACAAGAGTTTGGGTAATCTTGTGAGATGCTTAGTTGGTGAGAAAGCAAGAAATTGGGATTTGGTTTTGGCACAAGCTAAGTTTTCTTATAACAGTTTAGTGAATAGGAGTACATGTAGAATACCTTTTGAGATTGATATGGTTTACATCTAAAAGGGGTAGCAGAATTGAGGGATATTAGTGGTGAAGAAAAGAGAAGTGCTGAAGCAGAGGAATTTTAGATCACATGAAGACTTTGCATGGAGTTAAGAAACATTTGGAAGGCATGAATGAAAAATATGAGAGAGATGATAGGAAGAGGAGATATAAGGAGTTTGAACTTGGTGATGAAGTGATGGTTTTTTTGAGAAAGGGTAGATTTCTAGTTGGTACTTACAATAATCTGAGAATGAAGAAGTTTAGACCTTGAAGAATCTTGAGGAAGCTTGATTCAGGTAATGCTTATGAAGTGGAGTTATCAGAGGACATGGACATCTCATCTATATTCAACATAGAAGAATTTTAAGTATCATGAATCAGATAGAGGTGAAGTCAATGGATCAAAGAATAAACATCAGTATCCTAAGAAGTCACATGATGAGGTTGACCATATCTTGTGTTGGCATAGTGATGAATTTGGGTGCAGTCAAAGGGAGTTACTTGTTTGGTTGTCATTAATGGAAACTCATTATTATAATTGGTGATGTGAAGACAAAGTCAACAAGAAGGATTCGTGATCAGTAATGCAGGAAATTGACTAAGTCCATAAGATTGGTAGATAGTGAGGGAAACACTTTGGTGGTGATCTTGGTAGAAGTGGAATCATGAGACACAGTCAAAGGTACAACATCAAATTTTTCAAATTTTAGTGTGGTTTAGAACACAACTCATTTGGTTGATTGGTAAAAGAGTTTCCGATGCCACAAACATTGAGATAGGTAAGAACACTTGTGTTCTTGAGAAATAGTTGGTAGATCCCACATCGATGAGTGATATAGTAAGTGCGATGATATTTGGTGATATGATGATGTGGAATAGAGGTTATGGAAATGATGAGTTGGCATTTTTTGGGATCAATAAAAATGTATGAGGTGGATTTAGGGAGATGCATTGGAGAAGTCAAAACATGTTTGAATACCTTGGAGATATAACTTGAAGATGTTTTACCAAGATCAAGGTGAATATTTATTGCGGAGGTAATCATTTAATAAATGATGATTCCTATGTAATGATGATCTAGGTTAATCTTATGAACCGCTGATCTTAGGTTTTCTAAGATATTGTAAAACCCTAATTAGGTCAAGATCATTTTGATATAAAATTTTTAAGGATGTCATTTTGACTAGTATCCTCGAGTAGCTGCACTCAAGGACATCTGAAGTTTAGACAGGGTTTTGACAGAAGGATTTCTACGGAAGTATTCAGTTTATCAAAATAGTTATAAAGCTATCGAGTAGTTAAAAAGGATATAACCATTACAAAAGGTGATATCTTTATTGTATTTAAAGGATATGATATCATCAATTTGAGTTGTATTTCATTCAGGTCATATATCACTGTTACTCTCTAACAATTGTAGCAGATTCAAAATCTCCTAACAGAGTGAACTTAACCGTTCTTAGTTAAATCTCTTGACTAAGTGTGCACATGAATTGTGTTGCTAAAATCCTTTAACAGGGTAGATCTAGCCAATCTTTTTGTTACTCCTAACAAGGTAAGATCACCAGAAGTGATCATTCTTGTAAGCCTTAACCGACAACTTTAGTTTTGTAGAAGTGTTCAAGATTTGTGGGTTCCATCCCCACCACATTTTTTACCTTCTAACAAGGGTTTCTGTGATACCAAAATACATGTGTCATGTGTATTGAAGTTTCATGAATGTGTTATTGATTTACTTTCATGCATTTACATTTCAGTTATATTAATAAATGTATGTTGGATGTAATTTATACAGTCAGTTATTGAAGTTGATATTTACAATGATTAGTTTGAAAAGTTTTAAGGGTATTGATTCACCCCTCCCCTCTCAGTACACACCTTTCCATAATTCCAATAGGTCTCTTGTCTTGTGTTTCTTAGATTCTCATTTTTAATATTTTAACAGTTTCCTTTTGTGTTATTTTAATATAAAAGACTTGGCATATTAGTTCTTCTTCCTCTATTAGAAATTTAATATATTTTCTTTTAATATTTTTCCTTCAATTTTTGAAGCTTTTACCCTCATATATTTTTTCTTATGTAATAATCAACTCACCTACTCAGAAAGTCCCTCTTTAAGGTGTTGTTGTGACAAAGTTTATCCTTTTTAAATAAGTGGAGACCTCCACTTAAGATACTCTCAATTTATTACTTTTGAGTCTTAGAGTCATTTATCTTGAAACCTCATTTTTTGATATATTTTATTGAACTCTTTTACCTGGAATCCAGTACAATCAAATTTTAGCTGGGATATGAAATCCTCATATAGAAATTTATTTAAAGATAGAATGTAAATGCCAACCAAAAAGGGATAAAAAGTGGGACCACCAACATAGATTTTAAATTTTCTCTTGTTGCTCCTACTCAATATTGATGTAGGAGCATCTTGGGTTTATGGAAATCCTATATCTCAATAGCTTGTTAGATGTGATTGATATATGCTTTGGAGTTCTTTGTGGAGTGTTCTTTTTGTTTACTGATGAGATCAGTTACCTATCTCTACTCGGTGGTTCCTTTCCCCGAGTGGATTTTTTATGTTTTGTTTATGCTCGATGGTGTTCTTCATCGAGTTGGTTCAATGTGTCTATGTTTCTTGGTGTCCTTGTTCACCGATGGGTTTATTTTGTTTGTTTTGGCTGGCCAAAATGTGTATTTAATTTTGGTCATGATATTAATGTTGGGATCATTCATTGGGAAATGTGTGGACCTAAATCTAGGTCATTGATTTCTCCAAAAATGGATCTAAATGTAATGATCTGTTCTAGATTTAGGAAGGGAAGTTAGAAGGAAAATAAGAGGTGGGAGATCATGGATCTCGCATGCATGATGATTGTAATGTTTCTATTATTGAATTATGTTGTATTGTCCATAATTGGGAAGGCCTCACAACCCAACATGTATCAACTTTGATGAATAATTGAAGATGATCTGCATTCTATCTCTCCATTTCTATTTTATTTCTTCTATGTTGTGATTCTGCAAGGTGGTCTAGTAATTAGGTGAGCCTTTGGATCCACTTATAATCCCCCTCCTAGCATTAGGTGGTATCAGAGATAGATTTTTCCTTGATCTAGGTTTGCGAATCTAGGTCTTCGAATGAGGTTCCTTCTTATAAACCCTAGTTGGTTATTTTTTGTGGGGTAGAAGATTGTGATTTAACCTAAGACTATAGAGGGTTTCAAGATGGTTCGAGGAAGAAATGTAGATCCAGGATTAGATGATATTTTAAGATAAATTTTTGCTAGATTGAAAGCTATTGAGACAACCCAATGCTGAGGAAGACATCTTGATGATGTTAGTGATGATGAAGTCAAAGAGATGCAGGAGGAAGCTGCACCTACACCTATAATAGATCAAGGAGAAGAAATATTCCTGAAAGCATTGAAAATTTTGAAGGTTACACCATAGTTTAACCCTCTTGATAATAGTGAAAAGATGGATTTAGATGAATTGATAGATTGGATCACCGAGATGGAGAAATACTTTGAGTATGAGAACATACTAGATGAGAAGAAGGTGAAAATTGCAAGCAAAAAATTGAAAGGTCATTCATCCTTATGGTGGGAGCATATGCAATTGGATCAGAAGAAGAAAGGTAAAACCAAAATCAAGGTATGGGATAAGATGGTAAATAATTTGAAGGGAAAGTTTCTACCTTATAATTATCAGATTAACTGAGTTAGGAGAATGCAAAGTTTGAAGTAGAAAGATAGCTCTATGAAGGACTACACTGAGGAATTTTATAGGTTATATATCAGATCTAGACATATTGAAGATGAGGTGGAAATAATTGCAAGGTTCCTGAATGGATTAAGGAATTCTATTCAAGAAGAGCTTAGTTTGGTGAAAATGGAGAGTATTGAGGAGGCTTATTATTTTTCCCTAAAAGTTGAGGAGAAATTGAATAAAAGGCATGAGCAAAGACAAAGAGGAAGAGGTGGTAGATTCCCTAGATGAAGAGGTAGATCCTATGGTGAAAATAGTAGATCCAATTAGGACAAAACAAATCAAGACAAAGGAAAGAATGAGTGGAAAGGTGAAAATTCATTATGAGGAAGAGGTAACTACTCCTGAGGTGGCTATGGAAGAGGAGGATTCTGAGGAACTTTTTATAGTTGTGGTGAAGAGGGACATAGATCATTTGAGTATACACATGCAAGTAAGAAGGTCGATAACAACATAAATGATTTGGTGCATGAAGATTCACCAAATGAACTGGAGAAGGAAGGAAACCTGATGGTCAGAAGAGCATTGTGGAATGAAAAGACGAAGGAAGATCTGGTAAAAAAGAGTTTGTTCAAGACCAGATGCAGAGTTGCAGAATTTTTTTGGAAAGTGATCATTAATAGTGGAAGTTCAAAGAATCTAGCATTAGAAAAAATGTTTACAAAGTTGCAGTTGGAAAGATTGAAGCACCCAAAGCCCTATCAGATTTCATAGATTAAGGATGAGCATACACTTATGGTAAGTGAACAATGTTTTGTTAATCTAAAAATTGAAAAATATTATGATAAGGTGTTGTGTGATATTATTCCTATGGACTTTTGTCATATTTTGTTGGGTAGACCTTGGCAATATGATATACATGCTATATATGATGGAAGATTGCACAAATATACTATTTGGGCCAATGGAAAGGGACAAATCCTGTTACCTTTGATTGAAGAATCTATTGGTGAGATATGTACATCTGTGAAAGTTTGTTTGATGGAAGGTAGACAATTTGTTAAGGATTTGAGGAGAAATGATGTATTTTATACTATGATTCCTAACAAACCGAGTGAGAAAATAGTAGATAAAGATCCTGAAGAGGTTGAGAAGTTTCTCACCAAGTACAAGGAGATTATTTTAGATAATGTACCAGATGGTTTTTCACTGATGAGAAGTATTAGTCATTGTATGGATTTGATTCCTAGAGCTATTTTGCTGAATAAGGCACCACACCGACTGACACCAACCGACAATGAGGAGCTCAACCAACAAGTTCAAGAGTTATTGCAGAAAGGTTTGATCAGAGAAAGTTTGAGTCCATGTGTAGTATTAGCTATTTTGGCACCTAAGAAGAATGGAGAATGACAAATGTGTAGTGATTCTAGAGAAATCAACAAGATAACAGTTAAATATCAGTTTCCTATACTGAAGATGGATGATATAATGGATTGTTTGAGTGGAGAAAAATATTTTAACAAGATTGATTTGAAGAGTGGATACCATCATATTAGAATTAGAGAAGGTGATGAATGCAAAGACTATTTCATTCAAGAAGGTATGTTGTTTAAAGGAATTCAATTATGTATATCGAGGGGAACAATGAGAACTAATTTGACAAAGGAGAAACATAGTAGTGGTTTGGATGGACATTTTGGCATTGATAAGACATTGTGTTTTCTTAAGGAAAGATATTTTTGGCCACAGTTGTATAAGGATGTTAAAAAATTTGTGAAGAGTTGTGCAGTTTGTCAAGTTGCAAAAGGAGTAAGTTAGAATATTGGATTGTATACATTGATTTCTATTCTTGAGAAACCTTGGAGCGATATCAGCATGGATTTTGTTCTTGGCTTATCGAGGACAACAAGAGGTAATGATTCCATATTTGTTGTTGTGGACAGATTTTCCAAGATGGTACATTTCATACCATGTAGGAAAACATTAGATGTAGTGCATATAACAGATCTTTTCTTCAAGGAGATTGTCATATTGCATGGATTATCAAGGAGTATCATCTTTGATCAAGATAGTAAGTTTGTTGGCTATTTTTGGAAGACTCTATGGAAGAAGCTAGACAACAAGTTGAAATATAGCTCAAAATTTCATCCACAGGATGATGGACAAATCGAGGTTGTAAATATAAGTTTGGGTAACCTATTGAGATGCTTAGTTGGAGACAAACTGACTAATTAGGATGTAATGTTAGCACACACATAGTTTGCATATAATAATTCAGTGAATAAGATTATTGGAAAAATACCCTTTCAAATTGTTACTGACATACACCTGTGGGGTATATCAGACTTGAAAGATATTGCTGGAGAAGAGAAGAGGAGTGCTGAAGGGGAATAGTTTTCTGAATTTATAAAGTCATTGCATGAGGAAGTGAAGCATAAGTTGGAGCAGAGTAATAAAAAACACAAGGATAATGTAGATAAGTTGAGAAGACATAAGATTTTTTAAGTTGGTGATGAGGTAATGGTTCATTTGAAGAAAGGAAGATTTCCTGTTAGAACATATAGTAAGTTGAAGATGAATAAATTTGGTCCTTGCAAGGTATTGAGGAAGTTTGATAGTGGAAATGCTTAGGAAGTGGAATTACATGATGAAATGGACATATCACCAATATTTAACATTGTATATTTGTATAAATATCATGAGCTTGATGAAGAAGTGACACTATTGAGTGATTATCCTAAGAAGAAGACATAAGAAATTGAACAAATTTTGGAACAAAGAGTTGGTAGAAGAATAAGAGGAAAGGATTACATGGAATACTAGGAAAAGTGGAAGAACAAACTAATTAAAGACTCTACATGGATTTATCAATTTGAGTTGGATTCAGCTCAGGTTGTACCTCACTCATGATTCAGAAAATTATTTCTTTTCAACCTCAGGTGTTTGATGTAGGAGCATCTTGGGTTTATGGCAATCCTGTATCTTGGTAGTTTGTTAGATGTGCTCAATAAATGCTTTGGAGTTTTGGGTGAAGTGTTCTCATTGTTCACCAATGAGCTCAGTTACTTGTATTTTCTCGGTGGTGCCTTTCACTGAGTGGCTTTGTTGTGTTTTATTTTTTTTCGGTGGTGATCTTCATTGAGCTGCTTCGGTGTGTCTGTGTTACTCGGTGGCCTTGTTCACCGATGAGTTTATTTTGTTTATTTTTGCTACTCGACATGTGTATTTAATTTTGGTCATGAGCTTTATGTTGGGATCATTCATTGGGAAATGTGTGGATCTAAATTTGGGTCATTGCTTTCTCCAATGCTTGATCTAGAAGATTCTTTGGGCCAACCTATTTGGTTGCCTCGAGTATAAATGTAATGATCTATTCTAGATTTAGGAAGGGAATTTAGAAGGAAGATAGGAGGTGGGAGATCGTGGATCTCACATGCATGAGGATTGTAATGTTTTTGTAATTGAATTTTGTTGTATTGGTCGTAACCAGGAAGGCCTCATAGCCCAACATGTATCAAGTTTGATGAATAATTGAAAATGATCTACATTCTTTCTCTCCATTTCTATGTTACTGCTTTTGTGTTGTGATTCTACAAGGTGGTCTAGTAATTGGGTGAGCCTTTGGCCCCACTTATCACCCTCCTTGCGTCAAATATGTACATATGAAAATAGGAGACGAAAAAAGATAAAAAGTGGTCACCATTTGTTGAAATTAGTAAATATTAAATAAGAAAAGTAAGATAGACACACTGAGAATTTAAAGATTCAATAAGAAGAAGAGTCTTGTTTCTTGGAATCTACTTTCTTAACTATTACTTGAAAAAAATAATAGAGACTAAGAGGTGCAAATATAAGAAGCTTACAAAATATTCCTATTTTCATATTAAACAAATTATAACATAACATGCAGTCTCCCTAAATTGTTAGATTTTTAAGAAATAATACAAAATTCACTTCAGTATAAAAATAGCTAATATCATGTGGTTCACATTTTTGTAAAAAAATTATTCAATACATAATTTTTTATAAATTTTAAAATGAAAGTATCTAAAATGAAACATTTAGTCTTTTCTTTAAATTTTCAATCAATACATAAATTTTAAAATGAAAGTATCTAAAAATGAAACATTTTGTCTTTGCTTTATTTTTTTAAGTGTAACTAAGAATCAAGTTTTAATGTATTTACATAAATTTTTGAAAAAAAAGACTTAAGAAATTTAAAATCAAAATATTAATTATTAGAATTTAAATAAAAAAAATAAGATTTTAAAAGTATGAAAGTTTGACTTTATTATAATATTTTCTGTTATGAAAATAAAATTAAAAATATGTAAACTTGATGGAGAGAACGTTTGATATTTGAATATCTCTCTACCCTTTATGCATTTGTAAATCAAAAGTGAAGTCGAATGCTTTGGGTTGAAACCCAAACAAAAAATAATATGAAACAAGAGCTGTGTTACAGCAGGAGTCCCACCTAATAGGAAAGAAAATTATGATTAAGAAAAAAATTAAAAGACAAATTGACTAGTTGTAAGATAGAGTTACTTGACAAGAGGCATATTTATAGCTTAACACCTACAATAAATTAGCTTGTGTAATTAGACAAAATGTAGCTAAATTATGTGGCTAGTTTACAATGCAGGTTAAAATATTACTTTCCACTTATTACTAAATCTTTCAATACAAGTCTTTGATACTTATTGTTTACAATGCAAATAACTTATTATAATTTGATCTTCTCAATCCTATTACTCTATTGTCTTTGAGGTTGAGAGTATCTATTAAAATAATATTTATCTCAATGGCTGCACTACGGATTTTCTATTTCAAGAATATGTTGGATACGTGAGACACATTTAATACTCAATTCATGAGTTAAGGATCCAACTTCGCATATTATAATTTTTCAAAAATCAAATTCATGGTTACATGCCTGATTTCTATTTTTTAAAAATAATTAAGGCCTAGCCATTCAATGAAGTTTTCTTTCTTTTGGCATGTGCACAATTGTGGTAGGTATAGTCTAGACTAGTATAACCGAATTTTTGTGATAACAAAGATGTCAAAATTAGAATCATTAATTCAAGATGAACAAATTTCATGTTTTCCTTGATATTTAGCTCTTGATGAATAAATTCTTGAAATGGTTGAAGCCTATGAATTCACTTAGCGCTCAATATCTAGAGAAAGAGATAAAGATGGGCATTGTATAGAAAGAGGAAGAAGAACACACCTTTGCATAGTCAAAATTTACTTTGACACATGGAAAAACATTACTAGGAAGAGGCTTGGGTGTATTAGTTTGTACCAAAAGAGCTCCACCATCCATGTCATATTTTAGAAGAAATTTTTTTTTTAGTGCTAGATCTGATACATCATACCAAAAAATATGCATACATTCTTTCAAAGAGAATAAGAAACATAGAGATATAGGGGGGGGAGTGGGGCATAGAGATAAAATATAGAGTGGAAGATTGAAAGGGAGAACAAGAGAGAGAGACTGAGAAATAGAGGTAGAAAGAGGGAAAGATAGAAAGATAAAGATGTATGAAGTGATATATGTAGAGAGGTATTTAAGAGGGACTCAAAATTTTAATGGAACAAAATAATTGTAAATTGAACTATTAATGACTTTTGTTCGTCATAGTAATTTTTAAAAATAGACATATATAATTTTAGATCTATATTAGAATAAAAAATCTAGAAAAAATAATCAAAATATAAAAATATAAATGTTAAAAATAACAATAATTTGAGATATATAATATTAATAATAAATAATGTAATCTAAGAATAGACTGCAAAAATGACTTGGTGAAATAAATTAGCGAAAGTGCAAAGAAGAAACTTTAGGTTTTTAGAGAACGCGTATGTAAGGTTTCATGCAGGAAAAAACTGAAAGGAGGATGCAACTACATAATCAAATGAGAGCAGAGAACTTGAGATGGCTAAGGAAAAAAATGAAGATACAAGCAACACAGGGTTCTCTAGCTATTGTTTCAATTGTCTCCTTTATGGTCACAAATCTATCAATTGCAAGAAACCCGATATGCGATCTTCTAGGGACAACTATGATCATCTGAAGGATTTTATTGCAAAACAGAAATAGAGAAGTATAGAAGAAGGAATTCAAAGTAAAATTTCGTTGAAACCCCATCATGAGGCTATTTTGGCTAAGGAACGAACCAACCCGCCATGGACTCTCAGCAAAAAAGGGGAGTACAGAAATATACCAAGGATCTTTTCGGTTAGTAGCCTGGATTACCAAATAAATTTTTACAACAAAACAAGATATGCATTAAAGAAAACTTGCATTCTCGGGATTGAGCAAACCCTAAAATCTGAAATGGATTCAGCTGCAAATACCGATGACCCCCATTATGCATTGAGGAGAGGCGGATCTCTAGGGTTTCAGATGAATCCTAGGAATGTAGCACAAAAGGAGCCAGAATGGCAAGAGGTCAAAAATAAAAAAAAATAGAAGCATGGCATCAAGGAAGAATGGTTTCACTGGGACCGCAAAAGCTCGAACATCTAGGAAAAATCCGGTGGAAAGCCCCTATGAACACCTCTCTGCAATGGGGGGAGGAGGATTTTCAGTGGCACAAGCATCTTCCAGGGTAGAGAAAAAAAACAAGGAAGAGTGGCAACTGGTGAAAGGAAAACATATGGTAAGATCGTTCCCTAAAAAATCTAATTGCAAAAAAATTGTCTTAAAAAACTCTTTTGGAATATTGAATAAAGGGCTTTCTCCACATAAACAGCTTTTTGTTTCATCATCACATAGGGTTTTGGAAAGGGGAGTAACATCTCAGGAGAAACCACATTTGGGTTGTGAATATTCATAAACAAATGTGGGTTTATCTCCCCTCCCCCTTGTCAAAACCCTAGGGCATCATCAGGTAAAATCTAATAATTTAGGTATTTTTGATTCAGTACATAAAGCTTCTAAAGCATACAGTCCTCCACATCGTAGGAGAAATGATGAAAAAAAAAAGAATAAGCAGCATCAAATTCCAGTTAAACCTAACAGTGATATTAACTCATCACCGCTTAGGCTTCCCGTGAAAGTTTATTCACCGCCGCATAGGCGCATTGTAAATTGCAATAAAACATCATCTACAACATATGGATTTTTTTTATCAAATGCATCATAGAATTTCTTTGGATGGTAATTATATACTGCACAAACAAAGCTCTTATGCAGAATCAGGTGTAATATGTAAATGGAATGGAACGAGAGCGTCCATAACCGATATAGCAGACGGGTTGTTATTACAACTCCCCTCAAAGGTAAGTATAATCATTCTTGTGGATAATTTCATCTATATAGACTGCAAATGCAGTAACCTTAAAAAGAAGTTAATGATAGAAGGCTATCTGAAGTTTAGACAAATTCCATTTTCTATTTTTAACTGGGTTCCTCTTTTCAACCCTAATAATTTAGCAGATTTTATGGTAGAAGAAGCAATTTTGATCAGGAATTTACCAATGGAATTAAATCAATGTGATATTGTTAGAAAAATAGGTAACATGATTGGAGAATTCATTTGAATTACTCAAACCAAACATAGTCAGGCAGAATCAATCATTATTGTGAAAATGAACTATCATGTTAAGTATATTCCCCCTATTCAACTAAGTTTCAATTCTAATTCCATAATCATCAACCCAATGATTATGGAAGAATACATTGAGACCTTGGTTGAAGAAAAGGGAAATGTTTCAGATATTTAACAGACCCATACATGCAAGTTTGCTAGAACCAATAGAGATCTAAATTTAAAGGTAAATTTCCATAAGGATAAAGGGGGATTTTTCCTCTTGAACTCAGAGAAGGAAAATATAGCAAGCCCTTGTCCATCCTTAGATGGAAATAATATCATGGAAACACCCTCTAAAAATATCATATTTTTAGAACCTACCCCACTTCCAAATTATTCAGAAACAACACTCAACAAATCTAAAGAGAACCCAACACTGGAAAAGAACCTTATCAAGAATAAACAGATTGATAACTCCCTTGACAGGGATCTTAAGGACAGCAAGGCAAAGCAGATAGAATTAGATAAAAATGAAAAAACTAAATCTAGAGGCAACTCCACTCAGATTTTGGATATAAACAAAAATGATCAATATAATAATCAGATTGTAAAATGTGATAGTTTGAAAATTCCAGATTCAGTAGATCCTAAAGAAGTTAGAGACAAGGAAGACAAGATAATCATGTATTATCTAGGAGAAACACTAATAGATGAGCTCATGGATATGTTTTTGGATGAGATCTATGACTCAAAGGAACTAAAGTATCAAAAAGAAACATTGATTAAATTGATTAAGATTGCTAAATCAGAAAATGAAGAAATAGAGGAATTTAGGATGACTCAGACAGCAGAATCTGAGCCTATCCCATCAACCCTCTCAGAAAAGGAAGGCTGTAACAAAGTTTCCATGAACAATCTTGATAACATCTTAGGTGGTGCTGGAAAAACCAGCAAAGAACAAAATGAAATTTCAATTCACTCTAAAAATAAAAAGAAATCTAACTTAAAAGGGGTCATTGAACCTAGTAATGAGATTGCAATAGAACCTCCCACAACTTTTCATCTCGAAGGGGTCGAATCTTTAGTCTCAATTCCTATAGAGATGGAATCTCTGAACTTGGACTTATCTGGTAATTTAGAAAATCTAACAGAAATGTATGGAAAAGAGATTTTAGATAAAGAGGACCCCCCCTCTCCTCTTCTAGAGTTTGATCAAAAAAGTATAGACCATAAGAATGATACTAACAATAATATTATTGAAATTTTTGATCCCATTAAGGAGTTTATTACAAGCCTCTTTGGGATAACCAATGGGGATAGACAACTCGGTATTGCAATAAATAGAGGAGGTTTAAGCACTCCTAACATTAACAAAATGAAAAAGAAGAGAGGCAGAAAATTAGCTATTGAGCTAAGAAACTTGGCAGGTAAAGCTGACAATCAACAAAAAATCACTGACATCCTGAATGCTGGGAAGGGGAAGTGCCTTCCCCAGGACCAATGAAAGTCACAACGTGGAATGTTAGGGGATTAAATGCCCCTAACAAATATAGACTTTTAAAAAGATACTTAAAAAACTTTGAATCAAAAATCATCATAGTTCAGGAAACTAAATTCAGCAAGGAGGAAAGCATTAAGTTTAGTAATAAATTAGGAATATGGAAGGTAGAGTTTGTATCATCAAAAGGGTCTTTCGAAGGTTTAGCGGCCTTGTGGGACCCCCGAAAAGTCACAGCTCAACTTTTATCCAAAAATGATAACTGGATGGCCTTAGAAATTAAGAGCCTTAAATCCAATTTAAGGTTTAAATTAATCAAAGTTTATGGGCCTATTCTAAATGAAGAGAAAAGGAGAGTATGGCAGGAAATACATTTGCAACTAGGAGCCAGCTTAGGAGATACTCACATTATAGGAGGGGACTTCAATGCCATCCTAGACCCTAAAGAAAAATATGGAGGTTCACATTACATCTCACAACCACAGAAAGATTTCAGTAAATGGGTTATGGACAATCATTTAATAGAGATAAACACAAACAATGGCATATACACTTGGAATAATAGAAGAGCAGGCTTTAGTCATATAGCTAAAAAACTTGACAGATTTTTGATAAGCACAAACAATGCAGATTTCAATCATATATTAGATGCGGAAATTCTCCTTGAGGCGGGATCGGATCATTATCTTATTAGGCTAACCATAACAGAGAGTGGCAAACCATCTAGAAATCCCTTTAAATTTGAGTTTATGTGGTTTCAGAACCTGGATTTTATCAACCTATTGGAGCAATGGTGGAAACAAATAATGATTAAAGGATCTAAAATGTACAGTTTAACAACAAAACTGAAAATTATTAAAAACAAAGCATTAGAATGGAACAAGAATAATTTCAATAACATCTTTGAAGAAAAAGTTCAAATTGAGCAAGACCTAGTTGATCTTAACAACATAGTAATATCGCAAGGTATGAATGAGAGCAGCTATCAAAAAGAAAAAGAACTTATGGAAAAATACAACGCAATCTTACTCAAAGAAGAGATTTTCTGGAAACAAAAAACCAAAGAATCGTGGCTTAAGGAAGGAGATAGTAACACAAATGTTTTCCATAATACCACTAATTTTAAAAGGAACAATAACAAAATATCTAAAATTAAGAATAGTGATGGTCAAATCTTGCAAGACCCAAATCAGATCTCAAATGTACTCACACAATATTACCATCCCTTCTTAACAACACAAAAGTGATTGATTACATAGCGCAAAATGAAATGCTAAAAGCTATTCCAAAGCTGATCTCAGACGCTGACAACAAAATGATAAATAACAAAATATCCAAGGATGACTTAGTTAGAACAGCGGTATTCCAACTCCACCTGGATAAAGCCCCAGGTCCAGATGGGTTTCAAGCAGGATTTTTCCAAAAATGTTGGCATTTTGTAGGAGATGAAGTTTGGCAAGCAGTAGAAGCTACTAGAAACTTGGGATCCTTATTAAGAAAAATTAACAACACCTTCTTTACACTAATCCCTAAGAAAAATGAGTGTATTGATCTACAAGATTTCAGACCTATATCTCTCTGCAATACCATTTATAAGATTTTATCTAAATGTCTAGCAAATAGACTCAGAACGCTCTTACCTACCATTATCTCAGAAGAACAGATGGGCTTCATTGTGAATAGATCAATCTTGGACAGGATAATTATAGCCCAAGAAGTAGTACACACTGCTCAAGTAACAAAGGAACCAAGCATGCTTATTAAAATAGACATTCAAAAAGCATATGACAAGGTTGATTGGAGATTCCTTTGCAAATGCATGTAAGCCTTTGGCTTCTCTAAACAATGGATCAACCTCATCTTCAACTGTATCTCCATGCCTAAAATTTTGATTCTTATCAATGGCACTCTGGAAGGTTTTTTCAATATCTCTAGAGGCATTAGGCAGGGAGACCCTTTATCCCCTTTCCTCTACGTTATCATGGCAAAAGCTCTAGGAAGAGAGATTATGCAGAAACATATAGAAGGTAAAATCAAAGGTCTAAAAGCTTTGGAAAATGTCCCTAATATTACACATCAACAATTTGCTGATGGTACGATTTTACCAGGTGTAGCTAATTGTCAAGAGGCTAAAGCTTATAAAGAAATCCTAAAGCTATACATGAAGGCCTCTGGACAACAAGTCAATCCCATGAAGTTTTAAATCTTCTTTCTAAATACTACTCCAAAAGTAGGAAAGGAAATTTGCAACACTATGGGTTACAAAAGTGGCAAATTTCCATGCAAGTATCTAGGCATTGAGTTGGACAAAGGTCTACTTTCCACAAAGCTATGGCAACATATGCTCACTAAAGTTCAAAACAAAAATAGTTCGTGGAAAGGTAGATGGCTCACTAAAGCTGGTAGGTCGACAATGATAAAATCAGTTCTTTCAGCTATACCCACATACCATATGTCAGTTCTTCCCCTCCCAACTAACATTAATAAGAGCTTAGAGAAAATGTTCAGAGATTTTTATTGGCAAGGCCCAACAGATGACAAAAAACTAGCACTTATCAAATGGGACACCTTATGTAAACCAATCTCCAAGGGAGGTCTTGGTATAAAAAATTTACAATGGCAGAATCAAGCATTAGGTGCCAAACTTATCTAGAGGTTATACAAGGAAGCTAACAGCAAATGGGCATCAATATTACTACACAAATATATCCCTAATGTGGACCCCATCAATATTTTCAGGGCCCACACACATGTAAAATGATCACGAATCTGGAACTTTATTAAAGACTGTAGAGGGATTATAAGTAAATTTTTATCATGGGATGTAGGTCTAGGAGACCAAGCTCTTTTTTGGGAAGATTCCTGGGCTGGTCTCCCTCCCCAAAATAGATTGGGTTTCTCCTTAGAGTCTATGGATGAGTGTAAGAACTCCCAAGGCATTTATCTTAAAGATTATATATGCAAGAATGTAGAAACTAAGTGGAAAAATATAGAATGCTCGACCTCTTCAACCTTAGAAAATCAGAAACTTATGACTCTACTCAGGGATAGAGAGGTACCCCATAAAACCAGATCAGATAAGTTGATATGGGCTGCTTCAAACAATGGAAGTTATACAGTTAAGGAGGGCTATAAATCTATAATTATGGAACATAATATGGACAATATAGACATGCCCTTGAACCTTTGCTGGAATAAAGCATGTTTGCCTAAAGCGGGAATGTTTTTATGGGAAGCTATGCAGAATAAAATCTTAACAACAAATAGAATCAATAAAATGGGTTTCAAAGGGCCATCCCGATGCCCCTTATGTGAAAATCAATCAGAAGATGTCAACCACCTTCTCCTTAATTGCACCTTCACTCAAAACTGTTGGAACTGGTTACACCAGTGTCTAGGATGGAAAACTGCTCTCCAACTTGATCTCTTAAATGCTCTTAAAGCATGGCCAAACCTTTATAAGGATAACCTTTATAGTGATATTTGGAACATTTCACCCTCCATATTAGTTTGGGAAATCTGGAAAGAACAGAATAGGAGAATTTTCATTGGTCAAAAACTAGAATGGAAATCAATTATTAATAAAATAGAAACGTCTATTATTGAAATCATTAATAGAAAACTTAGAGATCAACTTTGTCATGAAGAATCCTTTAAAAGCTGGGATAATAAAATTAGGATAATTTGGCCAAGATTAAATATTCCACCCTTATATGGTAAAGGGGGACCCAAAATGAAAGCAGACAGAGCCTCTTGCAAATGGATTCCCCCAGAGGATGGGTGGTTTAAACTCAACTTTGACAGAGCATCTAGAGGAAACCAAGGTATAGCAGGAATTGGGGGGTTAATTCAGAACTGGAAGGAGGAAGTGGTTGCCAAATTCTCTAAACCCATTAATCCCACCATGAATAACATGGCAGAATGTAAAGCAGTATTAGAAGGTCTTAGATTATGCAGGAAACTTAATATCACCAAAGTAATCATAGAAGGTGATTCCCAAATTATCATAAATGCTATTCGTACCAAAAGAACTCCTAATTGGAATCTAAACTCAAAAATAGAAGAAATTAATCAAATCTTGGAGAAAATACCTGAATATGAAATTAGACACACATATAGGGAAGGTAATACGGAGGCAGATATGCTAGCTAATCAAGGTGCAAATGGAGTTACAATAATGGAACAGCTACCCAACTCAACTCCAATGGCAATGAATGAGGTTCATTAGAACACCACAGTAATAATAGATAAATATATATGCACTATGGTCAACAGAATAACTCTGATTAATCACCCATCTCACCTAAATCATCCCAATATGCATAACCAGTTAATAGATACATCAACACATAAAAAAACAAGAAACTTTTCAAATATTAATATTGGTATAAAAAATAATTCTAATTACATAATCAACACCAACTTCAGAACAAGAATACTAATTAATTCATCATATACTAGGAATGGATTAATAGCTAACACCTAATCAACTATCCAAATAATTGGAATGGAAATCAGAAGTGAACAAAATCAATAAGCAAGCACAACATAAATATTAATACCTTCGGTTGTGATGAATAACATTAGGACCTATAGACATATGTATCTCAGATTTCGATCA
Organism: Chamaecyparis obtusa; assembly: GCA_027943335.1. Classification (NCBI taxonomy): domain Eukaryota; kingdom Viridiplantae; phylum Streptophyta; class Pinopsida; order Cupressales; family Cupressaceae; genus Chamaecyparis; species Chamaecyparis obtusa. Next base: position 96,086 of record BSBK01011324.1, on the reverse strand, counting down.
TTGCTGTTATAAAATTATAATTATGACTTATGCTTTATGGTTTAGCATCCCCATTACTGTAATGAGTATAATATTGGCACTATCTATCTTAGTTCTCACAGATTGAGCTCGACTCTCTGAAAATTAGATAAGCTGGAAACACTCATTAATGCACCAACTGATTTCCAATTTTTAAAGGCATGCATTATTAGAAATGAGACATTAAAGTTTATTTAGACCAGTTGGTACATTAATAATGCCAAAATCTGGTTGTCAATCTTTCTAGGTTATGTTCAGTAATGAGACATTATAGTGCAGTCCCTAGTGTATATAGCTTTAACAAGTATAATCTGATTCATGACCTCAGCAGTCATAAATCTCGGACATCACCCCAGATAATAGTATTAGTATAACTTATAATCTTTCACTCGATCTCCTTAGCCATAAGATTTGATTATAGTGATTAAAGTTAATAGCTATAAGGGCCATAGAATGGCTTAATAATACTCTTATAATCATTAGCTATAATAATTCAAAAACTTTCGAGACAACTAGTAACATTCATTGCATAGCCTCACTGAGGATTAGTTTTGAGGTAGGCTATTATTAAAATCCAAGATACCAATTATTTATGCTCTAACCTCATGTATCAATTATCAATAGTCATTGGCCTTCATCTTGGCTAAGTATCCCAACCTTTATTAGAGTCAGCATTACAACATGATCTGTATTGAAACGTAGGTGAAGTATGAAGGAAGTACTAACTGCAACGCACTATCTTCAATCATATATCAATACATTTGGGCTTTATCATTACCACCACAACCTAGAAATAGTCAGTGATGGTAATGATAAAATTGATTTTACAATTTCCAACATTATGGAAAATGGATATCTAAATTATAGTAGAATGCATATACTCTATCCTTTATTTTTAATGTATTTGTACCCCTCACAAGAAACAACTGATCGTCCATCAAAAATTTTAAGATGAGTAAGAGTAATCATTTATGGCAATTATGCCCGAATTTGTTATAACATCGGCTTAGTTAACATTCTAGAATTCTAGCTGTGGACAGCTATACTTTAGTATGAAGAATCAGGTCATCTCTAGAAAGTTCAGTTGGGATTCCTTTTATTCATAAACTTCCGGCAAATTTCTTCTTAGAAACACATGGAAACTAAACTACTCACATTTTACACCAAGAGTGATAGGGCTATGGTGTTTAGAGGAACCATCTTTCCAGAAAGATGGAATCAGATGTTGAACCCTTTACCAGACTCAACGAGGAGGGCAATTGAGAAGTCTATAGGTGACTAGTATTTCAATAACTGCTATACCTACAAAACTAATGGCAGAATAATAGGGCAGTTTATAGCGTTGTCAACCTTTGCAAGAAGGAGGAAAGAAGATATCATCACTGTAGCTAAAGAGATCTTTATAGAAGATCACTTGGGTGAAATAGAGAACACGGTTCACTGTATAGATAGCAACCTCACGATTCCTCATCCAGAACTAACCATGCAAACAAGCATAGAAGATCTGGAAAGGATCCCATAGTCTAAAAGAATAGCACTAATGTCTTTCAAGGACGAGGCATGCTTTGACAAACACTGGCTTGTCATGGCTAAGAACATTGAATTTCTATTTAGAGAAGTCTTGGAAGAAGAAATGGAATCAAAATGGCTTCTAGACTATTGGAGGGATGAAGGATTTAATATCCCTAATTTCCTCAACAACACCTCACCTTCAAACTTGCATATCATGGCACCAGAGGTGCCTAGAAGCACCAAAAGAAATACCAAAGCCAAGGAAGAGATAGAGTGCATCGTGGTAATGGTAAAAGATAATAACACGTGGAAATATACAGCAGTGCAAAAGAATAGCGAGGAATAGGTATTGCAAGATGGTTTATAAGATGATATTGTCTTAAGATATACATATGTTATACTCTGTCTAGAAAAGAAAAACACAGCTCAACCAAGTATAAATATTTTTGGTTTCCTAGATAAATCTTATAAAGGGACTGGATACTTATTAAAAATATGTTGTATATTGTAGTTGGTATGTCACTTTGGTACTGTGTAAAAAACCTATATTGATGTACTTATATGATGGGATGGACTATGTAATGTGAATATAGATGTTAATATCTCTATGCTATCATCATCGAAGTTTTCTTTTAACAAGGCAGGTAGTTGTTTCTTGCATTAATATGGGGACAACATAGGTAACCTTAAGATAGCATATTGGATGACAGATATCAAAATCATGGTGCAATCTAGAAAAGCACTGTCTTGGAAGTTTTTATTTAATTTCTAGTTTGATCTCTGCTTTTCCCGTGTGTATCCATTAATTGGACTTTGGATGGTAAAGTAATGCATCTTCATCTTATTTTGGCAGTGGTAAATGGTATAAGTTAGCTTGTATAAATGGAATGTCGGTGATGCCCAAACTCCATTTGAACCTTAGTTCAGCAATATGAAGAGCCTGGTTCATCTCTGGGTAACAGATTACTAATAAGCAGAGCAAACTATAGCTTATATATATAGTTTTCTCTGCTTATTAGGATTAAGATATCGGGTAAGTATTGATGATATCTTTAATCTAGAAGGGGCCTGCATTTAAATTGTGGTGTTCTTGTCTTATGCAGGAGGTTTAGATAATATTCTCTTCTAAGCTTGTTAGAAGCAGGATTTAGTTCTGGACATGTAAATTTATATCTATTAGTGGTATATAAATATATATGTAAATATACACATACAGGTATATTTAGATATATATTTATATATCAACTCTTTTAGCCATGTAAATATTTACATACAGGTATGCATTCAGGTTTCACAGGTCTCATTATCTCTTGAACAAGTTTACTTTATGACTGTATATGTATAGTCATATATTTTTATATATATATATAAATAAAATTTATATATATACATATACATATTCAGAATTATGCTTCCTTATGTTCACATTGTGTAATTAATATATATAAGTAGACAAGTTGTCTTGCATATCCTCTCCATATTGTCTGCATACAGATTCCTCTTTCCCAGGTAGAGAGTGTAGGATAATTAAAAGGGAACCGTTTGTTACCTTTTAATTAAACCTATTATTCTAATTCTTATCTGCGCTAGATAGGAAAAGAGAGTTAACTCATATAGGCGCGATATATATTGAGGAAATATGAGGTTATTTCAAATTACAGATATTAGCTTAAAGGGATAAATTTATGCTTTTTTAGGATAATATGGATAAAAATAATGCAGGTCTTTGATAATAGCTATAGAAAAGTTTTAATAAAAGGTAGCGAACTTTCAGAATAACTGCCTCTCATTTTTATGTTCATGTTAGCTATCATAATAATGATTTCTAATTGGGATGGTTATTTTTGGTCCTTATACTATAGCATATATACCACAATCGCTTACCAATTGAAGGCAGGTAACATTGCTAAGCATGATGATTTTATTTTACTATGTATTGAAGATGTTCTAACAAATGGATTTGGAAGTATTATGTCTAACTTTTCAGGAGGATATTGGTGATAAGGCACCAAATGACATCTCTCACTAAAGGTTCTGGGATCAGTAGTGGATATCTTCAAGATATATTGTGAAAAGTTGTATAAAAACATAATTTTAATGTAATTGTATCATGATTTTTTCAGAACCAGTGGATATGCCCACTGTATCGATGTACAATGAAAAATTCTCGATAGATATCGAGTCATGGGTATGCCCATGTATAATCTGTATTAAGAACAAGACTTAACGTCAAGGGCGGAAACATTGTTTTCTAATGTAACTTTATCAAGTCTTAGAATCAGTAGGTATGCCCACTGTAACTATGTAATTTAACAAATCTCAATAGATATCGAGTCGTGGGTATGCCCATGTATAATATGTATTAGGAACAAGACTTAACGTCCTGGGCAAGGCTGGAGGTTTTCTCGACCCTGCTCTTTCCTACCAGCGCCTGCAGTGAGCAGGATTTTTTTTGTAAAAATTAACTATTTTAATATTAATAAAATAAAATCAAGGGCCTCGGCCTTTTATCGATCAAAAAAATTAAAAATGTAATCTAAGTATATCATTAGTTTATTAAATTAATTTTAAATACTTAAATAAGTGATAGATAATAAAGGTGATAAAGACAAGTGGGTGCAAGATAAATAATTCAAACTTAAATAGAAGAAAAATAATTATAAATTAAATTATTTATATTAATTTTTTTTATGATTGTGATAACATAAATAATTAGAATAATTTTAAATTTAAATTTAAATAAAAATAAAAAATAGGATAAATAATAATGTGCATCAATAAAAATAATAATTAAAAATAAATAAAATTAATAATAAAAGAGTTTAACATATAATTTGTTTAATAAGATAATAATTAATATTTATATAAAATTGGTTTATTACATTAAATGTAAAGAAATAATGTATAAAAAGTATAATTAATCTTAAAGAATAGTCACTATTAATGTATACTAATAACTAAATATTTCTTTCCCTTACTTACTTTTTATGATTAGACAATTTTTTTTAATTTTCACAATGAAAAAATAATTAAACTCCCACAAAAAATAAGAGGAGCCAATAAGAAAAGAGAAATAGTTTTCAAAAAATTCAAAATAAAAAACAAACACTATCAAAATTGAAAATCATGATTAATATTTTAGAGTGGCACAGTTTTTTAGGCAAATTAATAGGAAAAAATGAAGTGAAAACATAAGTCTCCACCTAGGTAGGTGGGACTAACAATTATAATGACATTACGCTATAAGAATCTCTTATAATGCACTTGTTCTATAATGAGATAATGTTTGTTGGTTAAGAGACAATATTAAATGTTAAAAATTAAAGTACATTTCATGAGTTTGACAATTCTTTTACATAGAAACTAAGTGCTATTGTAATGATTTTTGGATTTCTTTGTTTAACTTGTGATTAAAACAATGTGTATGGACCAATTAGAAATTAGGATATTTGTTATTTTATTATATATTTCACACTTTGTATAGTGAAATTACAATATTTTTAAGTTTATAATATGTAAAAATTATTTATTGATAATTTGATTGGTACGGGAGTAAAAATTTATTCTAACAAATGAGATTGATCTACCACTCTATCACACGAAAATCAAAGTAATTTTTTTTTTACTCTGTTAAAAATAGAATTATTACTAAAAATATTTGTTTTAATTTTAAATTATTTTAAAAAATATTAATAGATTATAAAATTATATAAATTATATTTTTAATTTTAATATGATTTTTTATTAAATTTAATATGTACAATAAATAAATTATAATTATAATTTTTTTTCAAATATATATTAACTATTTCATAATCCAATACACATATCTATTATTCAAACAATAATCATTATTAATACAACCTATTTAATATTTTAAAGTTTCAACTCTAAATTTTATAATTACAAAACTAAAGGTAAGTACTAGCCACTACGTGACGTTTAGTGGGATGCAACTTTTCATGACTGATTTAGTATTGGGTTGTACTTTTGATTTGACCCAATTGGTCAATTTTTCTCTTATTGTATTATTATGCTTAAACTTGGAATTCTATACAAACAAACTTTTTTTATAATTTCTAAGAAATTTCAATCATTGTTGGAGAAATGTATTATCTTTTATTCTTTCATTGTTATAGAAAATAAAAGTTGCATAATTTTGTATTAAATTTGATTATTTGAATGATCATTTATATTTTTCAAGAATTTAATTTATCATTTCTGTGTTTTAGAGAACTTGATTGATTATATTATATTTATATTTTTAATTTAAATTTCGTTAATTATTTTAAGCAATTGTATTAATGTGAACTATATGTTAAGATTATTTTAAAAAAATAAATATTAGAAAAATGTGAGATGTAAAAAAGATGTGATAACTTTTTCCGATTAAGATATTAGAAACCTACAGTTAAAATTATTTCCTTTTATCCATATCAATTTGAAATTTGGTATTTTAAAAATTTGAATGATTCTAACTCAAGATTAGAATATATATTTTTATAACTGAACTAAAAATATAAATAATCTCATTCACAAATAAAATCTTCAAATATAATTTAAAAATATTTGAATAATGAACAATAATTATCTTTATTTCCTCATTGACAAAAACACTTGAAGTTCTTGTGCAATACTTAATATTCTATATATAAACTATTTTTTAAAGATAAATAATTGATTTTGTAAACAATATAACAAATATCAAGACAAAAATATATTTTAACTTTTAATTACTAAGACTACCTAATTTACTATTTCACCTATAAAAACTTTTACCAAATACAATTTTTTAAGAAAATAATTGATTTTATAATAGTTTTCTAAAAGTCACTACCACTTAAATTATATTATCTCTAAAAAATTGAATCCATTTTATCTAAAATTATCTAAATATTTTATTTATTTTAAAATAATTATTAACAATGAGGGTGGGGTTGGTCATTTTTGGGCTTGGATAGTACCTCCAAATTTTGATTCGAGATTTATTGAATATCTTTCCAACCAAGTGAACGGTTCTCAATTCAGAGCTAGGAATTATGCCTTCTCCAAGTGAACCTATTTTTTATATATAGTTTTTTGATAAATTTTGATAATTTTAATAGTTTATTTGTAATAAACATTATGATGACTCTTCATTTCATTTCCAAGGGATTCTTGTGACCCTTGGGATCCATCACGGTTTGCAATCTTGTTGTTAATCTTCTTAATTTTTATGTTGAATTTAACAATACTGCAGGTATCACACCAGATATTAGAATTTGACAGTCACCCCTTTCTATCATATGAAAATTTTATGGTGTGGTCATTTCGCTGCTTTATATTTTAAGAAAAATATTAATTGTATAAAATAAAAAATAAATAAATTAGTTATATAAAAAATCTTAAATTTAATAATTTTTTAAATTTAAAATTCTTTTTATTATGACAACATTGAGGAGGTGCTAAAATCATATTTAAAACTATATTATTACAAATATTTTAAAAATTAGAAACAATTGTGTTTAATCATTTTAAAATATTCTAAATCAAATTATATTGTTATAATTAGTAATATAAAATAATATATATTGTTATTATTATAACAAAGAGTATTATTTTATATCTATTTAATATATATGATTAATTAATAATTTAAATTGTTTCATATATAATTTTATAAAAATATATTATATGATTCCTTAGAATCTAATAAATTTTTTAATTTTTAGATTTCTACAATTCATACAAATGCTATATATCAGTTCTTCGTTTCGATTGTGTAGAATTATTTGTCATCAACATTTCAAGAATTATTGTGGTGATCCATCATCAGAATGCAAGAGACTTTTGCATCCTAATGTTTAATGACGTAGTGTGATCCAAAATGTCCATGACAAAAAATTCTAATCCAAAAACTGATATATAACATTTGTCATATGCTAAAAATTGAAAACAACCATCGATTTCTGCCATTTGAAAATATTACTAATACCAATCAAAGTTAAAAGCGGACTTTCTTCTGGCCATTTCTGCAATACTGAAGTTTAAATCTACAGTCAGATAAACTATTTATGATAGCTTTAGCAAGGCCACGAATTACAGCTGTGAATACCAGACAAGCTTATACTCATGTGCCAAAATACCATTTATTAGGACTGATAAAAGCAGATGTAGACAGGATGTGTTCAAAAAATCATTACGTTTTTGAAGATCTCACGTGTTTGCTAAGTGGAAAATCTTTCCTTTACCAGTCATGTCAAGTTCAATGTGACCCACAAACAAAAGCGCTGGCCATTGCTGTTTACAGCAACGATAAAATGATCTGTTTGGAAAGGGGAAGATCATTCTTGCTATCTCAGTGTTTGCTGGGGCTGTCCTTTCAAAAAATCAGAAATTTTTTTGGAGTTTGACAGATAATAATGGATGCCTTTTGGATTTGTGTGCTCAATTAAGCTTGTCACATCGATAGGTATTATCAGCAACGAAAATAACAAGGTTGTAATCTTTGGCAGATTTTGTTGATCTTCATACATACAATGTAGATTTTGTTCATAGCAATAAATCTGGTCGGTGAGACTACAAAGCTTGTCCTTAGCTTCACCTTTATATGATATGTTTGTGTTAGTCAAATTTTTATTAATATTGTATTTAATTAGTTGACAGGCTATTGTTGAACAAAGTTTTTGGATTATAAAAAGTTTTTAGATTAAACTGTGTGTTTTTTCTTTCCACTTTGAATCACGCCCAGTGATCAGGAAGATGAAAGAAGGAGAATAGTAAAAAACGGTATGGGAAGGGAGAAATAAGCTGTGCATAAGAAATAGTATATTGAAATAAACAAAAGAAGGCTAAAGACAAAAATGAAATGAAGAAAGAAAATATAAATTAGATTAAAAGAAAATAAGAACTAAAGAAAACAAAAAAAAGTCAAAGAATACAAAGGAAAAATAAAATAGACTAAATAAAATAAAGATAAAGGAAAGAAGCAAATTAAAGATAAAAAACTATAATAAATTGAATTTTAAAAAAAAATTATAAATGAAAATAATAAGTAATAGATAAAAATAAAGAATAAATATAAAATAAGAAAAACATAAAAAAATTAAAAACAAATTATGTACAATAAATAATAATAATAAATAAATAAAAATAAAATTGTTTAGGATGAGCAAAGGAGGAGTGAAAATGGAGCGTGCAGGGCTATCGACAACGGCTAGGTGGTAGCAGACGTGGCAGTCTGGATGGAGTCGGACAAAGATTCTGTGACTTATCAAACAGAGGGGAAAATTCCATTCCTTTAGGTTTTAGAAGAAAGTTGGCAGATCAATCACTAATTTACCATCCACATCAGCAAAACCATAAAAAAAAAATAGATCTAGGGTTTCCAACGAACAGTTGAACACAAAACAATGGCGAAAAAAGGGTGTCCAAGAATGCAGTGAAAGGGAAAGCAAAGCCATGAAATGCAGATATAGCCATAACCTTTTCACTGCCACATTGCAGAAAGAGATCACTCGTCATCCCCACGAAGGTAATCGATCCGATCTGCAATCACTTTGAGAATTACGGTCTCTTCCTCAAATGGACGGGTATTTTAGTAGACAAAGAAAAGATCATGCAGTGGCGGTCAGATCAATATGAGAGTAGATTAAGTGTGAAATCTCTCCCCAACAATCTTTTTATGTTGGATTGTTTAGACACAGTCCGTTTTACAAGGTGAACATGGGAGCCGAACTTCAATTTGTGGATGCACAAATTGTAAGAAAAACAATGGTGTGGAAATGTCTTCCTAATGCTAATTTACATGGAAATAATAAAGAGTTTGAATCTATTTCAGAATATTGAGATAAGCAAAAGAAATAAGAACGTAGAAAATGTCATGTACACAAGATAAACATAGAAGACCAAATTTACGTGGGAAACTCTTTCGGGAAAAACCCACCACTGAAAAACCCTAGTGTCTTCTTTGTATTACAGTAACCGATGTTACATACAAATACTAATGTATTTTTGCACAGGCTCAGATTGTGTTACAATCAACTTGACTTTACACCATTTTGACACTCTACTATTTCAACCTTTTTTTAGCCTCCAATTCCTAGTGAATCTCGCAAACAGTTATACACTATGTGATTCGTTATAGAATTCAGTATAACAATTATCACTCCATGAAATAGTTACTAGAAGCCTTGGCACTCCTCCAGTTGATGGTCGCTTCGACATCAGACACTTCCTTCAGCATCGGGTCACTCCCTTCGCCTCAGAGACTCCCTTCGGCCTTAGACACTCCCTTCAACATCGGGTCACTCCCTTCGACCTCGGTTACTCCCTTCGCCTTAGACAATCCCTTCAACATCGAGTCACTCCCTTCAACCTCAGACACTCCCTTCGGCATTGGATCACTCCCTTCGGCATTGGATCACTCCCTTTGGCCTCGGGTCACTCCCTTTGCCTTAGACACTCCCTTCGCATCAAAACATCTCACCGTACACATAGGCGAGCTTGAGTTTCACTATATACCATGTCACATGGTCTACATATCTTCCCTCACCGAACTACACTGTCGAGCATGATGCATCATACAATGGGACCCCCTATATTAGACTCACGTACGACGAGTCACCATACGGTGGCTTCACCATACATCTTCATCACACCCAACAATATCCCACTTGACGAAGTATGTACTCATATCCATAGAGTTACTTAACATGACCAACAAGAGAAACATGGACTCCAAAGCCCATCATACTAATACACCATACCTTAGTAAACTAGAGTTTACCATGTGCTTCATTGTGATACCTGTAACAACAAAACATGAATGGTCTTATCTTACACATGAATGTTCCCATCTTCTATTATGCCACTGCCACTAGACACACATAGAAGCCATCCACAGAGAAAACCACATAACCTATCGCACAGAAGAATCATAATTCTATCTCAACTGATATCACAAGCCACAAGCACTGAGTCCAAAGATAACCACATGTACTAGCAATTATCAAAACCATAGCTTAACTAGCATCCATGGAAAATGCTAATTCATCCAACTATCCATACCTCCAAGGTATATCACATGAATTCAACACCAACAACATATACATACAGTCTCAAGCCTCAAAGCAAACTGCCACATATACACTAAGAAGCTCCCACACAACTAATGTTAGTTTGAAATGAATCCATTCTACAACATCACATAGAAGTGCAACAAAAAAATTGTAGCATCAAGAACATCAATAGTACATCAACCATGTACCATGTCCTTCTACGTACACCTCTAAATACCTCTCGGACTTCCTGCTTAAACCATCAACCGTTTTAACAAACACATCTCTAATCACAAGAGAAAACAACATCACCACTGTCTGTAAGTATCCATGAGCACCTGTAACTGATCAATCCATGCCAACTCCAAATGTAGAACAATGTCATGAAGTGTCAAGAAAATGACCAATGTACTCAATACACAAAAACAAAACCAAGATCAATGTCAAAATTCCAACCATGGCCTTAGGAACATAAACATGACAACATGATCTAAAAAATCTCAACCAAAGAGATAACATGCTCCATATGAACATACCATAACATGTCAAATGAAAATATAATCTACACTTTTATCAAAGGGCCTGTTGAGACCTCAAGATGTCAACATGTTCAGTCACATGAAGATAAACATCTCCAAATAGTAATTCAAAAATGTGAAAAGATCCTTATCAGGATCCAAGACACCTTCCAACATCTGCAATACTAATGAAGATCATTTTCTAACATAAGAACCTACATCATTGCCAATACCTCCCACTGAAATGTGGTGTCGAGTCACACATGGAATCTATGTGATTGCCAACAACTCCCACTGTACTGTGGTGTCGAGTCACACATGGTATCTATGTCACTACCAAAAACTCCCATTGTATTGTGGTGTCGAGTCACACATGGCATCATGAAAAAAATCTTCCACATGAAGATCAAATTAATCTACCAGTCATCATCAGATGAGCAATTAGCCAAAGTAGCACTGCAAGCATCTTCATCATCACTCTGAGAAGACTCTGAATCACAAGAACTCTTCTTCTTCTTCTTCTCTTTGCAATCCTTTTGGATATGACTAGCCTACCTACAGTTCCAACACTTCACTTTGGACTTCTTTCCAGAATATTTAGACTTCATGTCCTTGCTTATGTTCTTCGAGCTGCCTCAAATGACAAAATCCTCTTTAGCCACCTCAAAAGATTTCCTCTACATCTCCTTTGATAGAAGTGCAACAACTACTTCATCCATTTTAAATTGGGTGGTAGTACTTTCAATGACCATCACAAGGTGATCCCATGAATCAAGAAACAAGCACAACAATAACATGCAACACTCTTCTTCACTAACAAACACACTAACATATGTTAGCTATGCAATCACCATATTAAATATGTTTGGATGATCTACCATAGCTGTTCCTCTATCCATCTTCAGAGAGTACAACTTCTTTCTTAGGAAGAGCTTGTTTACCAAGGATTTTTCTTGATAAATATCTCCCAACTTCTTCCACAAAGAACATGCAGATTTCTCTTCATGGACATTCAACAAAACGGAATCTGCAAGGCTCAACCTTATTTGTCCTCTAGTTTTTTGATCTGCCAGATCTCAATCTTTCTACTGCATGCCTGAAGGCTTGTTACCAGACACAACAATCCACATATCTCAATCAACTAGCATATCTTCAACTTTAAGTTTCCACAACTCAAAGTTTGTGTCATTGAACTTTTCAATGTCTATTTTCCCTGATATACCTACCATCTCAATTTCTAGATGAACACTTTAAAAAACCCCACTAGAACCAAATTGACACAACCGACCAACCCTTCACAACAAGGATAACAAAAAATCGGTCTGGCTCTGATACCACTTGTAAGGAAATTCTTTCCTAATGCCAATTTATGGGGAAATAATAAAGAGTTCAAATCTACTTCAGAATATCGAGATAAGAAAAAGAAACAAGAACATAGAAAATGTCATGCATACAAGATAAACACAAGAAACTAAATTTACGTGGGAAACGCTTTCGGAAAACACCCACCACTGAAAAACCCTCTAGTGTATTCTTTGTATTACAGTAACCAATGTTACATATAAACAATAATGTATTTTTGCATAGGCTTAGATTGTGTTACAATCAACCTGAATTTACACCATTTTGACACTCTACTATTTCAACCTTTTTTTAGCCTCCAATTCCTAATGAATCCCACAGACATTTATACACATTGTGATTTGTTATAAAATTAGGTATAACAACTATCACTCCATGAAACGGTTACTAGCAACCTTGGTACTCCTCCAGTTAACGGTCCCTTCGACATCAGACACTCCCTTTGGCATCAGGTCACTCCCTTTGGCCTAAGTCACTCCCTTCACCTTGGAGACTTCCTTTGGCATCAAGTCACTCCCTTTGGCCTTAGACTCTCCCTTCGGGATCAGGTCACTCCCTTCACCTCAAAAACTCCCTTCAGCCTCAAACACTCCCTTTGGCATTAGGTCACTCCCTTCAGCCTCATACACTCCCTTCGGCCTCAGATCACTCCCTTCACCTTAGAAAATCCCTTCATATCAAAACATCTCACCGTACATGTAGGTGAGCTTGAGTTTCAATGTACACCATGTCACATGGTCTACATATCTTCCCTCGCCATACTACACTGTCTAGCATGATGCATCGTATGGTGGGAACCCCTATGGTAGACTCATGTATGGTGAGTCAACCTATGGTGGAATCACCATACATCTTCGTCACACCCAACAAAAACCAAGCCGCTTTCCTTATTGGGTTGTATTAGAAAACCTTCCATTAGAAAACTGGAACAAGGAATCTTAGAATTGATTGGGGAGGCTCTGGGTTCGCTCATTGGCATTGATGGGGACTTCTTCTTTGGGAAATCATGGATGCCATCTAAGGCTTTCATTGACATGGATAGAGATCTTTCATACTTAGAAAACTTATAAATCATTACAATAAAGTGATAAAAAAGTAATGGTGGATCTAAGCAGTAAAGGGGAAAGATGTATTCTAGGTCAGGGCTTCATTACAAACAACCCAATGTTTAAAGGGAAAAATATTGAATTTTATTTTGGCCCTAATATAGATAAAAATCATACATCCTTGTCAGATATTAGTAATCCAAAGGAGTACATAAAGAATACATCTGATCTCCCTACTTGAGATCATAACTCTAAACCTCTATCTCCAAAAGATCCTAGTAGGCTTTCCAAGATACATGTTCTGCTCAATATCCTACTATTAGAAACAAAAATCCTAGGAAAAGAAATTGATGAATTAGAAATCCTTCAAAATTACAATTTGGAGGATGGTTTATTTTGCGAGGAGGTTGTTTCTCAAAAGGCATTTCTGTCTGACAAGTCAACCCTGCTAGACGCTGTTGAGGAGCAAGAAAAGAAGGAGCTCATTTAAAAAATATTGGATCTTGAGACAAAGTAAATTGATGCAAATGAGAATGATGATAGAAGAATTGGTGATAAAGAAGGTGAAAGCACCATCTCCAAACTTGGTATTTTGCAACATATCTCAAACAAAAAAAGTCTTGATTGTGACAAAAACTTTGCCAATAAAAGAGGAAGTCTTTTTTAGAGCTTTAAATCAAGGGCACAGAGGTAGGCGAGAAAAAGAAAATCATAGAACTTCTATCACATGGGAAGGAGATCCCTCCTCCTTAAGATCTATAAATATATTAACATAGAATGTTAGTGGCCTAAATGCCCCTAACAAGAAGCACTTAGTAAAGCACAAATGTACATGGAAACTAAACAAGACATCATATTGATGCAAGAAACAAAATTGACCTTGGAAGAAGTTAGTACCTATGCAAGGAAGTTGGTGTTATGGAAAATAGATGATGTTCAAGGGGATGAGGCTTCTAAAGGAATAGTGTTTCTATCAAAAAATAATGCAATAAGATTTGATCCTATTGTGACAACACCCAATTATCAAGGAGATATGGTAAAATCCCTCAATAGTAACTTGTAGTTGTATATGGTCCCATCCCTAACACCATCAAAAGGGAGGTATGATCATATATTGACTAATTTATGTCAACATTTCCTAACTACCACATCATCTTGGGGGAATTTTAATCCATTTCTTCATTAGTCAAATAAAATTTGTAGGATATAGATAATGGGTCAGTCTCAAGTAGATTTTAATGAATGGGTTAACAAAAATAGCTTACTGGATATAGATACTAGTAGAGGAAAATTCACTTGGAATAAAAGAAGACTTGGATTCAATCACATCACAGAAAAACTAGATAGGTTCTTCATAAAAGATAATTTTAGCACTTTTCCTATCCGACCTCAAAGCCTCCACTCGCCCAAGGTCAGGATTGGAGCACTACCCTATCCTACTTGAGATCTTGGGTGAAAATAAACCTTTGAGAAGTCCTTTCAAATTTGAATTCATGTGGATGATGTTGGATATTGCTAATGTATTGGAGATATTTTTGATACATTTAATATGTTTAATCTCTACATTGAGTGATGCCGGAACTGATGTTGTTATCATTTGTGTTTTGTCACTAATGTCAACATATGTTTCTATGAAGAGAACCGGTCAGTTACTACAATGTTCAAACACAGTACAGATGTTTTAGAATGTACAAAGTCAGATGAGAGTACATGAATATGTTGTGATCTTATATCCAAGATCACATGATGTAATGTTGTGTATTAGCTGAGTTACAAATGTTTTTGTGAAGACTAGTTACTGGACAATGACAATGAAAGTTGATAGAGTAAGTCTCTGTATTTTTGGTATATCTTACAAAAGGTATGGATTCAGTCTATGTGAGCTTAAGAGATGATAGATAGGGTACTAAAGAATGTTCGATGGTCAGTGCAAGGTATGGAAAGAAGGATGATGTCAGCTATGGTGTGTGTTCTGGAGATGACCTATTTGGAAGCCGACTTCAGAGATGTAGCATGTATTATGGATGGAAAAATTAAATTAATGATGTCGGTCCTTAATTGTTGTAATTTAATTATTGTATACTTGTTTTAGATACCGTGTGTATCTTAGCAAGGAATTATGTAATTGTTTGTATATTAGGAAAGCCTAACTGGCCGACTTGATCATGTAGAATGTAATAGGGTATATATGTAAGATCTTTTATTTTGGAAAAATATGGTGAGAATGTATGTGATGTAAAAGAAGAATTGTGGAAGCTGCGAGCTTGTGTCTGCTGGACGTAGAGTAGAGGATAATTGTATAGTTCATTGGAATTGATCAAGAAAAGACAGTTGCTATCGAATAGTTCAAAATATTGTTTATTTCTTCATATACACTTGTGTTGCAAACAATGAGTTCTGAAGGTGGACATAACCTTCTTTAGGCAGTGAGCCCACCCTTCTTTTTCTTGACTCCTAACAGGGTTTGTCCTCTAACAAGGATTGTGTACTGTAATATTTTAATCAGCTCCTAACAGGGATAGATCTTCTAACAAGGATACTATACTCTCAGTACATCATTAGTGGGTGTTAATTCCCACTAGGGTTTTACCTTTAACAAGATTTCCTTGACAACAATTATTGTGTTATTGTGTTGGCATTCATTGTGTTTATTGGATTTGATATTGCTGCTATTCAAAGTTTAAAGTTTAATAATCTATTATACAACTGATTCATCCCCCCTCTCAGTTGTATTGTGGACTGTTATTCCTAACAATTGGTACAAGAGATACTTTTCCTTAGAGAGAAAGCATAACAACTTGAGGTGATCTTGGAGATGGCATTCTATAGGAAGGATATTCCAAAATTTGATCCTAAAAACTTTGACAGTTGGAAGAACAAGATGCGAAATCATTTGCTATGTTTGGGCATTGACTACTGAATGATTACAAAGAATCAGGTGGCTATGAAGACTGAGGATGAAATGGAAAAAGCTATTGATGATGAGAAGAAGATATTTTCATATAACATGGTCGCAAGGGAAGCACTGATCAACACACTCTTTGAAGGAGAATTTACTGAAGTTAAAGATCTGGATTTGGCACACAAGATCTGGACAAGATTAGAAGCATTGTATGAAGGACACAAGTTTACAAAGCGAGTGAAGTTAGAGAACTAGAAAACTAGGATGGAGAAGCTACAAATTAAGGATGATGAAAGTGTTAGGGCTTATGTACAAAGAGTTACAGAGGCTATGATTGGAATCAGAAATTGTGGAGGCACCTTTGAAGAGGAAGAAGTCATTTCGAAGATTCTTAGATCATAGACACCCATTTACAAGACCAAAATTCAGGCTATAGAAGAGATTATACCTTTGACTCCAAAATTTAGCAGAGAAATGTTGATTGCAAAGCTAACTACCTTTGAAGCTACAGAAATGGGAGATTTTTCACCTAAAGTTGAAACTAAATTTTTAGCATCTACACATAAGAAGATAATGTCTCCACTTCCAAGCGCCAACAATGAGAACATAAAAGAAGAGCTCGGTGAATATGCTGAAGAATGGGAATAGATACAAGCAGAAGAAAGAAAGATGGATGAACTTGTTGCACTGATTTCTAGAAGAGAAAAGAGAGGTAAGGGTAAATTTGAAGGAAAGTTACATTTGAAATGTTTTTCATGCAATAAGATAGCTCACTTTGCATCTAGATGTCCTAGAAGAGTTCCTAAGCATAAACCTAAGTTTTTCAAGTCTAAATATTCAAAGGATAAGGAATGTTATTATGTTAGTGAAGGTATTTCTAATGATGATGATTTGGATTATGAGGAGATTAGATTTATTGCTATTAAAGATGAAAAGAAATTACATGAAGAAAAATATTTAGTATCACATGTTGCTAAGAAATTTGAATGGATTATAGATAGTGATTTCTCACATCATATGACTAGAGACAAAAACAAGTTTGTTTAATTGGTGAAGTATGATAGTGGTGTTGTAACATTCAGAGACAATGTTCCTAAACCTATCATAGGAGTAGGATCTATTACTTTGGATGGAAAGACTAATATTGATAATGTACTACTTTTTGATGGACTTAAGCATAACTTGTTGAGTGTTGGATAGCTGATGGACAAAGAGTCTCAATTACAATTCATTGATAGTAAATGTCTTGTCAGAAGTAAGGTAGGAAAGCTGATTGGAATCGGTACTAAATCTAGATGTAATGTGTTTGAGTTAAATACATGTGGAGCTTCTTTTTTTTTTGCAAAGGTGGATGACATTTGCTTATGGAAAAAAAGATTTTGTCATGTTAATTTTGATAATATTTTGAAGGAAAGTTTGACTAATGCAGTAAGAGACCTACCGAAGATTGTGAAACCATCTAACATTGTATGCAGAGAATGTGTTATGGGAAAGAAAACTAGAAACAGTTACAAAAATAAGGCATATACATCAAAAGGAAAGTTGGATCTAGTACATACATACCTTTGTGGACCTACAAGGACAAGATCATACTATGGTGAAAGGTATTTTAGAATTTTTGTTGATGACTTTTCTAGAATGATGTGGGTCACTTACTTGAAAGAGAAATCAGAAGGATTTGATAAATTCAAGATATTCAAAGAAAAAGTAGAGAATGAATCAGGCTTAAAGATAAAATGTTTGAGGTTAGACAAAGGTGGAGAGTTTACTTTAGATTTATTCAATTCATACTATGAAGAGCATGAAATACAAAGACAGACATCTGCTCCTAGGACTCCACATCAGAATGGGATAGCAAAGCGAATAAAGAGAACTATACTTGATGCTACTAGGACAATGTTGCTTGAAGGAAATGTATCTCATATGCATTGGAGAGAAACTGTTAGGACATCAGTGTACACTTTGAACAAAATTCAAATCAGAGAAGGTACAAGTAAGACTCCTTATGAATTGTGGTTTTGTCATACTCCTACTATAAAATATTTTAGAATATTTGGTAGTAAATGCTATATCAAAAGAGATGATGAGATAG
Source organism: Chamaecyparis obtusa (assembly GCA_027943335.1). Classification (NCBI taxonomy): domain Eukaryota; kingdom Viridiplantae; phylum Streptophyta; class Pinopsida; order Cupressales; family Cupressaceae; genus Chamaecyparis; species Chamaecyparis obtusa. The sequence continues at coordinate 77,598 of BSBK01011324.1, read as the reverse complement.
GGAAGTTTGATGCTAGAAGTGATGAAGAAATTTTCCTTGGTTATTCTACTAAGAGCAAGGCTTACAAATTCTTTAATCTGAGATTAAGAAAGATGATTGAAAGTAACAATGTGAATATAGATGAAATATTTCAAATACAAGAGAGAATGTATGATTGTAATAAGAATACAAAGATCAAGGAGGTTGCTGCTACATAAGAAGAACTTGTTGAGGCTGAATGTGAAAATGAGACTTGTGATGATGATACAAATGAGGCTATTGAGATTCCTAAGACTCTGAGGTATGTAAAGATGAATCATCCTAAGAAACAAATTATTGGTAATACAAATCAAGGAGTAATGACTAGATCAAAGGCTAGAGAAGAAATTTGTTTGACTTCTCAAGCTGAACCAAAGACTATAGATGAAGCTTGTAGAGATGAATCTTGGATAAAAGCTATGAAGGAAGAGTTAGATCAGATAGTGAAAAATAACACTTGTGAATTGGTTCCTAGACTTGAAAAAAAAATGTAATAGGAACTAATACGTTTTTGGAAACAAAATGAATGAAGAAGGAGTTGTAGTAAGAAACAAAGCAAGATTGGTATGTAAAGGTTATTCACAACAAGAAGGCATAGATTTTGAAGAGACATTTTCTCATGTTGCTAGAATAGAATCTGTGAGATTATTATTGTCTTATGTTGCACATAAGAATTTCAATGTATATCATATGGATGTGAAATGTGCATTCTTGAATGGGGATCTCGAAGAAGAAGTGTATATAGAACAACCTGATGGATTTTCTCTATGCGAAGATGGAGACATGGTATGCAAGTTGAAGAAGGCACTGTATGGATTGAAGCAAGCTCCAAGGGCTTGGTATGCAAGGTTAGAAAAATACTTACTTCACCTTGGGTTCAGAAAAGGTAATGCTGACAGTAATTTGTATTTAAGAACTAGTGAAGATGGAGTTTTGATAATAGAAGTTTTTTTAAATGATATTATCTTTAGAGGCAATGATGAATTATGTAAGAAGTTTTCTAAAGATATGGAAAATGAATTTGAGATGTCCATGATAGGTGAAATCAAATTCCTTCTAGGACTACAAATAATTCAGAACAAGAATGACATTTTTATTTCTCAGACTAAGTATCTTATAGAAATGTTAAAGAAGTTTGGAATGGAAGATTGTAAACTAGTTGGTACACCCATGGTGAATGGTAATAAACTAAAAAATAATGATGAGAAAAAGTGCATTTATTAGACCAAGTATAGATCAATGGTTGGTGGATTACAATATCTGACTCACACTAGATCGGATATTGATAATGTTGTTGGAATTGTGGCTAGATATCAGATAGAACCTAAAGAGACACACCTAGCTATTGTGAAAAGGATATTTAGATATTTGAAAGAGATAGTTGAATATGTCTTATGGTATGATAGGAATGATAATGTTGAACTTCATTCTTATACTGATGCTGATTGGGTAGGGAATATTGATAACAGGAAGAGTATTAGTGGAGGTGCATTTTTCCTTGGGAAAAAGTTAGTTTCATGGCTAAGTAAGAAACAAGATTGTATAGCTCAATCTACTACAGAATCAGAGTATGTTGTTGCTTCTATTAACTGCACTCAAATTTTTTGGATGAAACAAATTTTGAAAGACATTGGAATAACTTTTGATGAACTAGTGGTTATCCATTATGATAACACCAGTATGGTAAATATGTCAAAGAATCCTATGATGCACTCTAAAACTAAGCATATTTCTATTAAGTATCACTTCTTGAGAGATAAGGTAGCAGAGAAGTAAATAAAGTTAGAATACATTAGCACAAAGGAACAGATAACAAAGCCTTATCATAATTTGGACTTGATGTAGGGATCTACTCCTCAGGGGGAGTGATCATTGAAGACAAGTGTTGAAGATAGTTGATGACTTATGGCACTATTTTCCATTATTGTCAAAGGGGGAAAGAGACTATGTGAAAATCCTAAAGGAAAGAGACTGTGTGGTAAAGGAAAGAGACTATGTGGTAAAGGTACTGAGAGAATACTTTTGGGTTGATGGATTTTACCATATGTTGCCATCAATGCCAAATGGGGAGATTTTTGGATATTTCTAATTCATTGGGGAGATTATTGATACATTTAATATGTTTAATCACTATGTTGAGTGATGCTGGAACTGCTATTATTATCATTCATGTTTTGTCATTGATGTCAACAAATGTTTTTGTGAAGGGAGTAGGCTGGTTACTACAGTGTACGGACACTGTATGGATGTTTTAGAACATGCGAAGTCAGATGAGAGTACATGAAGATGTTGTGATCTTACATATCCAAGATTGCATGATACAATGTTATGTATTGGATGAGTTACATATGTTTTGGTGAAGACTAGTTACTGGACAGTGACAGTGAAAGTTGACAGAGTAAGTCTTTGTATTTTTGGTATATCTTACAGAAGGTATAGATTTAGTTTATGTGAGCTTAAGGGATGACAAAAAGAGTACTGAAAAATGTTCAATGGTCAATGCAAGGTATGGAAAGTAGAATGACATCAGTTGTGGCATGTGTTCTAGAGATGACCTATTTGGAAGCCGAATTCAAATATGTAGCATGTATTATGGATGGTAAACTTGAATTAAGGATGTTAGTCCTTAATTGTTTTATATTTGTTTTAGATACCGTGTATATCTTAGCATGGAGTTATGTAATTTTTTGTATATTAGGAAAGCCTAATTGGATGACCTGATCATGTAGAATGTAATAGGGTATATATGTAACATCTTTTCTTTTGGAAAGATATGGTGAGAATGTATGTGATGTAAAAGGAGAATTATGGAATTTGAGAGCTTGTCTGCTAGATGTAGAGTAGAGGATAATTGTATAATTCATAAGAACTGATAAAGCAAAGACAATTGCTATTAGATAGTTCAAAAGATTGTGTATTTATTCATATACACTTGTGTTGCGAACAGTGAGTTTTGAAGGTGGACATAACCTTTTTTGGGCAGTGAGCCTGGACAGTGAACCCACCCTTCTTTTTCTTGACTCCTAAAAGGGTCTGTCCTCTAACAAGGATTGTGTACTGTAATGTTTTAATTAGATCCTAACAAGGATAAATCTTCTAACAAGGATACTATACTCTCAGTACATCATTAGTGGCTTTTAATTCCCACTGGGGTTTTACCTTTAATAGGGTTTCCTTGAAAAAAAATATTGTGTTATTGTGTTGGAATTCATTGTGTTCATTGGATTTGATATTTCTGCTATTCAAAGTTTAAAGTTTAATAATCTATTATACAACTTATTCACCCCCCTCTCTATTGTATTGTTGACTATTATTCCTAACAGATGAAACATAATGATTTTTTCTCACTAACTCAATATTAGTGGTGGAATGAAGATGCGTTTAAAGGCTTTAAAATCTTTTGTTTGGTATCCAATCTCAAATATTTGAAGCAAAAACTATTAGCATAGAACAAAGATCATTTCAAAGATATATTTATGGAGAAACAATGTATTGAAGAATCAAATTCTCTAATCAATGAATTCATAAAGGAAGGACTAGATCAAAGGAGATATATGATAGAAATTTTTTTGATGCAAGAGTATAAATATTTCCTAGCTAAAGAAGAGATATTACAGAAACAAAAATCTCTAGGGAAACTAGGCTATGAAATAGCCCCAAAAACACCAAGTTCTTTTATAATGTGGTAAAACAAAGAAGAGCAATCAAAATGATAACTAAAATAAGAAATACATATGGTTCTATAATAGAGTATCCTAAAAAGATCAAAGATAATGATGTAGATTATTTTAAGAATCTACTAAACAATTGAGAAGGGTCAGATTTAAGCAATCAAAAACTTCTTCTTAAGAGCATACCAAAGTTGATCAAAGAAGAGTAAAACAAGATTTTCAATAAAATTATTTCAAAGGAGGAGGTGGAAATGGATCTTAAATAATTTCAAGCTAACAAGGCTCCAAGCCTAGATGGCTACCCTATAGGCTTCCTTCAAAAATATTGGAAAACAATGGGTAATGATGTGGTAGAAGCATTGGAAGAAACTAGGTGTGCTCTATAATATTTCTTATGGAAATAAACAACACATTAATTATCCTAATACCAAAAAAGGAAAATGCATCAAAATGGGAATAATTTAGGCCAATATCACTATGCCACATTCTATACAAATTCCTAGCCAATAGGCTAAAAACTCTTTTTCAATGCATTATGTCAGATGAACAAACTAGGCTTGTTCCTAGAAAATCTATTCTAGATGGTGTCATTATACCGCAAGAATAAATTCATACCATCTAGAACATGAGACTACCTATCATGATCATCAAGCTTGATATAGAGAAGGAATATGACAAATTTTATTGGTGGTTTTTATGTAAGTTCCTAGAAGCATTTGGATTTTAAAAAAAATGGATTAGCTGGATCTACTGTTGCATCTCAAGCCCTTGATTCTCAATTATGATCATTGGAGTCCTTGAAGGATTCTTTGAATTCTCAAGAGGGCTTAGGAAAGGAGATTCATTATCTTCATTCCTATTTATCATAATGGTTGAAGCACTAGGGAGATGTATTAATACATCAATGAGGATTGGAAGAATTAGAGGCATTCAAATTAGCAGTGGAGTTGAAGCATGCACTAATTGTGTGCACAGATGTGTGATCACACTTCTATGAGTCTTTGTATGCGAGAGTGCTCAACAGTGAGTTCTCACAAAATGACCCATAGCTCTCTATCTGAGAAGAGCATGGTTTGAATGTGGCCCTCAGATCAGCCTATTTTACCCATGCAAATACAACTCAGAATGAGAGATTTGAGTTGATCTAAATGAAACTATTCTAAATGATTTGCCATGCAAACTAAGCTAAACTAATTTATTGAAAATGAAATTAAGCTATATGTAATGGATTTAAACTAAAATGATTTGCAAATAATCTAAAATGTAAATTAATCTAAAATGTGAATGTGCAAGTTGAAATGCTAAATGATTACAAGCTATGAAATTCTGCAGCATAAGTTCGATATCAAAAATTCCAGATCCTTGAATGAGCATGAGAGGTCTCCTTTTATAGGAAAAGTTGGATTCGAATGTGAAAGTAGAAGCAATGTGGGATAAATGAAAAAGAGGAAACAATCATCATTTTTAGAAGGTTTGTAATAAAATGGAATTACATTTTATTTTATTTTATTTTTATTCAATTTGTTTCCTTTTTCATCTCAGGAGATCTTTTGAGAGAATATTTCATTTATTTAATTTTAAAGAATAATATCTCTTTTAATTAAATAAAGTAATATTATATAATTTAGAAATGAATATTAATTCAATAAAATAAAACCATTTAATTAAAAGAGGATTTTAATTAAATAACATTATTTCATTCAAAGAATATTAATTTCAATTAAATAATATTATTTTATTTATTAAAAAGGGATATATTTCTTTTAATTAAAAATTGATGGGATATTCAAACTTTAGGGAAAATTGAAATATTTATGATTTGATCAATAAATTTGATTTGAATGTATGACAAATATTGATTCAGGAATTGATATTGATAGATTAAATAAATGGGGCCCAAAGTCTAGGTGACCATTTTATGGTGCATACACTAATCAATAATTTGCTAATGATACTATTTTTTTCATGGTAAGTGGTTGGTGCAGGAGCCATGGAGAGAACTAGGATCACTGATGGATCCTTGGGAGGAGTGGAAGACAAATGTCCTTCAAAGGTCATTGAATCATGTAATAAGAATGTTCATGGTCATATAATATTTTTTTGATTATAAATTGATCTTATTGTAATCAAAATCCTAAATGTAATCCTTAATGGCATTGTTAAGTCTAAAAGGTACCTAGGGGTCACTAGGAAGGGATTATGGTTTGATCCTAGGTTAGGGGATTGGGAAATGATCAATAATGGTTTTAAAAGATGTAATAAGGCTATTAAAGCCTCTAAATGGTGTTGAGAGCACTAAGAGTGCAATAACTTGTAATGTGCCTATATTGTCAATATGAGCCTAAAAAGGCTTAATTGGAGTTAGTAGGGGTTAGTAGTAAAGGTTTATAAGTTGGTTTGGTTTTAAAGGTTATCCTTAAACCTTTTAGAAGTTTTTAGATAGGCTTGGGATGATGTGTTGTTGATTTGACAACTTTTGTTGTGAACTTGACAACAAATTACTTGTTTATGTCATTAACAGTCAGTTAAGACTGTTTAGGGAAAGTTAGAGAAGTTGGTTGAAGGTTGGTATCGGGTTATTGAGAAAACAGAGAGTCACAGGAACAATTAGTGTAAAAAACAATTAGTGTAAACAACAATTAGTGTAAACAACAATTAGTGTGAACAACAAATTCATGCATTTGATTTGAGCATGTTTAGGCTTGGATTACATCATTGGAACATTTACTTGCATATTATTTACACATTTTTGTAGTAATGACATCATTATTGTTGTAATTATAGTCAAGAACTTGATTGGTATTTTGAAGACAATGACTGGCATTGTAGATACAACCAGTGATTAAAGGTTGAAATCCCATAAAATGTAAGGCACTCCCACCTCTATGTTAACTATGGTTTTGTGGGAGATTCCATGGTGTATTACATGTATTAGAACTTGCTTTGAATGTAGGGAAGTTGAATAGAAGGTTGAGAGCGGTGGTAGGCCTGATAAAATCCAGTGAATGGAACATTTGAATAGCACCACTCATGGCTAGGAGTGATCCAATTATTGGAGAGGGTAGATGATGGTTGGTAAGGTCCTTTGGGATGTATTAGAAGGTGTTGGAAATGATGTTGAGGTTAGGTGTTGTAGGGAAGGGTATTTTCTACAAAACCCTTGGTTTCTAGCCCAAATAGTGAGGGTTTATTGAATGAGAGTGTAGATGGGTGATTATTGGAAAAATAAGTTGAAAATGGGTTGTCTTTTATCCTTTATCAAGACTATTTTTGGTTGTGGAGTCCTATAAGTGAGTGGTTCTAGGAGTTGCTTTGTTAGGTGAGGCTAATTAGGCCTAGTTGAAGGGTTAGGGGGTGAAGGAAGTCTTCACTAGTGAAAGAGTTAAAGTCTAAGATTGATATCCATTTAGTAACTCCAAAAATGGTACTAGAAAATGTAAAAACATTTCTAGGTTTTTTGGGAAGTTTGGGAACAATTTGCCAATTTCAATGTTGGAAGGGCTACTAGGCAGGCCTAGAAGGGCTATAGTAGAAGAATGATGAAAGATGAGTAGATAGGAGTGAATGGGAAGTTGTAACATGGAAAATGTACCATGTTAAGATGATCTAAGGTGATAGGATTAGGGTGTGAAGCTTGGTTTGAGTTTTGGCTTGGTGGAGGCACTAGGTGCACTAGGTGGCCTAGGAGGGTATTGGTGCTTGGAGAGATTGGAACAAAGAAAAGTGTTAGTGAAATCATGAGCATGGTAGTGGGAGTGACTTAGAAAGTTAGAGAACTCCATTTTATCTTTGTGTAGGACTGATTCCTTGAGTTGATTCCAAGTTTCTTGTTGAATCCTCGAGTTGAGTTGGCCTACTTAAGGTGATAGTGGAGGGCTTTGCATCAAGTGGTATCAGAGCACAGTAAAAGATCTATTTTGGGGTGAAAATCTGAGATTTTGAAGACCAGGAGTCCTTTTTTGAACCTTAAGAGTTGAATCATCCTCCGAGAGTGTTCCAAGGTGGTGACTCTATGTTGGAAAGATCATAGATTGAAGGTGAGTTCAGAGGTTGTTGATTGAAGAGGATTTCATAGTAGGTATGGAAGTCATCATGAAAGAACATGTGGATACAAAGTGCATTCATAAGTCATTCATATTTAGGACACAATGAAAATGAAGGGGTAAGGTATGCAAGGTTGTTGTTTCTACTAGTTCTATTACTAATATTGTTTAAGATGAAATGCTTGCCAAGTTGAATATAGAGAAGATAGCACATAGTATACCATATAGAATGTATGGAATGAATAATAATCAATGGATTGATGTTCAAGAACAAGAATATATTTATTTTAGTATTGGTTCTTATTGTGATACTATTCTATGTGATGTTATTCCCTTGAGTGATTGTCATGTAATCTTGGGTAGAGTATGGCAAGTTCATGTTAAGGCCTTGTATGATGGTAGAGAAAATAATTATGCTATTAAAAAGAATAGAAAAGAATTTGTATTGAGTTCACTAAAAGATGATAAGATGGCATGGGGAATATCAATGACATGGTTGATGGGAAGAAGAGAGTTCCTAAGGGGTAAGGAACATGAAGACAATGAGAAAGTACAAGTTTGTTTGAGGAAGAGTGATGGTATTTTGGAGCATGAAACCATCAAGAAAGATGATTCAAAGGTGTGTGGTCCATCTAAAGGACAAGAAGGAAGGAGGCAGTAGATAGGTTGCAAGGGGAAGAATGAATATCATGATAAAGAGGTTCAAAGATGCAAGACAGAGGTAAAGAATGAGGTTGCTGATGTAGACAAAGAGGAAGAAAAGCTTGAAGAAGGAATCATACTAGTTGGTACCATTTTGTTTCCACTAAAGATTGGGCAAATTTTTTTTACAAGGACAGTCAAGGCTGAGGAGAGTAACAAGCTAGTCACCAAGGGAATGGTGAAAAGTCAAGAAGGAAGACACAATGATGCTGAGAAGTTGCTGACAGGGACATAGGTATCTAGACATGAAGAATCTGAAGATGGAGGCAACATAAGGATGGAGAGTAATGTGAAAACTATTCCAATCATGTGTATGGGGACAACCTATACTAGTATGAAGGTATTGCTTTGGTTTTTGATACTGAGTCTGATTGTGTTGTAGGTGTATCCTAAAGTGTTACAAATTTCTAGCATGGTATACTTCACAAGGTTGTGTCAAAGTCACCTAATGGCAAGGTTGTGTTATGTCTTTTTATTTCTAATGATTTTGCCTCTAAATCGTAAGCACAAGAGGAAGAAAAAAAGGTGTAGAAGGAAGGTACAAGGTATACACTTCAAAAGGGTTATGAGCACATGGAAAATTAGTGTGGACAATAAGATGACAACATGTATACACATGGCAAGGATGAAGGTTCAGTCACAAGGCTTTCAAGAGGACAAGCAAGCATGGAGCATCATGAAGAAAAGTAAAAATGTGCAAGAGACATGAGAGGACATGGAGATTTAGTTGGCCAAGTTTGTTTTTTAGAGAATTCCAAGAGGACTTGGAAAAATTTCAAAGTTGGGGAGTATGGTGCAGGAGCACCAAGGTCACAGGAAGGAGCCATGGAGAGCACTAGGATCACTAATGGATCCTTGGGAGGAGTGGAAGACAAATGTCCTTCAAAGGTCATTGAATCATGTAATAAGAATGTCCATGGTCATATAATATTTTTTTGATCATAAATTGATCTTATTGTAATCAAAATCCTAAAAGTAATCCTTAATGGCATCGTTAAGTCTAAAAGGTACCTAGAGGTCACTAGGAAGGGATTATGGTTTGATCCTAGGTTAGGGGATCGGGAAATGATCAATAATGGTTTTAAAATATGTAATAAGGCTATTAAATCCTCTAAATGGTGTTGAGAGCACTAAGAGTGCAATAACTTATAATGTGCCTATATTGGCCATATGAGCCTAAAAAGGCTTAATTGGAGTTAGTAGTAAAGGTTTATAGGTTGGTTTGGTTTTAAAGGTTATCCTTAAACCTTTTAGAAGTTTTTAGATGGGCTTTGGATGATGTTTTGTCGAGTTGAAAACATTTTTTTGTCAACTTGACAACAAATTACTTGTTTATGTCATTAACAGTTAGTTAAGACTGTTTAGGGACAGTTAGAGAAGTTGGTTGAAGGTTGGTATCGTGTTATTGAGAAAATAGAGGTTTTTTTAGGAAGGATTCATGAGAGGATGAAGGGAGAGTTGATTTGAGATGAAAATATTCAAAAGTGTAATGTTTCAATGAATAAAAACTAATTTCTTTGCATTCTCGTGACTCTCTGTCCTGTAGAACAGTTAGTGTAAACCAAAAATTCATGCATTTGATTTGAGCACGTTCAGGGTTGGATTACATCATAGGAACATTTAATTGCATATTATTTACACATTTTTGTATTCTTTACATCATTATTGTTGTGATTATAGTCAAGAACTTGACTGGTATTTTGAAGACAGTGTTTGACATTGTAGGTATAGCCAGCGATTAAAAGTTGAAATCCCATAAAATGTAAGGCACTCCCACCCCTATGTTAATTGTGGTTTTGTGGGATATTCCATGGTGTATTGCATGTATTAGAACTTTCTTTGAATGTAGGGAAGTTGAATAGAAGGTTGAGAGTCGTGGCAGGCCTGATAAAATCTAGTGAATGAAATATTTGAATAGCACCACTCATGGCTGGGAGTGATCTGATGATTGGAGAGGGTAGATGATGGTTGTGAAGGTCCTTTGGGATGCATTAGAAGGTGTTGGAACTAGTGTTGAGGTTGGGTGTTGCAGGGAAGGGTATTTTCTACAAAACCCTTGGTTTCTAGCCCAAATAGTGAGGGTTTATTGAATGGGAGTGTAGATGGGTGAGTATGGGAAAATTAATTTGAAAATGGGTTGTCTTTTATCCTTTATCAAGACTTTTTGGGGTTGTGGAGTCTTGGAAGTGAGTGGTTCTAGGAGTTGATTTGTTAGGTGAGGCTAATTAAGCCTAGTTGAAGGGTTAGGGGGTGAAGGAAGTCTTCACTAGTGAAAGAGTTAAAGTCTAAGATTGATATCCATTTAGTAACTCCAAAAGGGTACTATAAGATGCAAAAAAATTTCTAGGTTGTTTGGGAAGTTTGGGAAAAATTTGCTGATTGTAGTGTTGGAAGGGCTACTAGGCAGGCCTAGAAAGGCTATAGTAGAAGAATGGTGAAAGATGAGTACGGAGTGAATGGAAAGTTGTAACATGGAAAATGTACCATGTTAAGATGATCTACGGTGATAAGATCAGGGTGTGAATGCTGGTTTGAGTTTTGGCTTGGTGGAGGCACTAGGTGCACTAGGTGGCCTAGGAGGGTATTGGTGCTTGGAGAGATTGGAACAAAGAAAAGTGTTAGTGAACTCATAAGCATGGTAGTGGGAGTGACTTAAAAAGTTAGAGAACTCCATTTTATCTTTGTGTAGGACTAATTCCTTGAGTTGAGTTGGCCTACTTAAGGTGATAGTGGAGGCCTTTGCATCAGTGGTAGTGCCTGTAAATATCCTACAAAAGTTTTGAGTTTCCATTGTAAAATTAGGGTTTTATCCCTTTATTTTTTTCTCTTTGTGATGGGTTTAGGATTTAAGGGTTTAGTATTTTTTAAGGTCCTATATTCTTTAAAACCTAGGATATTTTAAATTGTCAATAAATTTTTATCTCACTTAAGGAAGGGTTTTAATATCATTATTGGAAATGACTTTATGTTTTTTCTAGTAATGTAAGTCTTAATTTTCTGGTCCCTTTTAATATTTTACCCCTAAGTCCTAATGTTCCTAAGTCTTATGTTGCTAAGTTTTAAGGTTTAAGAGTCATGTGTTCACTTAAGGTGGGTCCCTTTATCTTTTTCAGTAATGGGCTATGTGTCATCTTCTCATTAGCACACAATCTTGTGATGATGTCACCCTATAGACCTTGTGGATCAAGGGATAGAAATTGGCTTCCATCTGTCAAGAAGTGGTTGGCCAAAGGACTTTATATTATACCTTATATTATATTTTCCAGTCCCTTGTGTTAATTGTCAAGCTACTAAAGTGATTATCTTTTAGCACATGTAAAAAATAGATAGAAATATTTTAAATTTGATGAAAAGTTGATCAAAGTTTAACAGAAGGTTAAGCGGTTGTGGTTTGATCAACATGTAAATGAAAGAAAAATTAATGGTTGTCACATCCATGTGATCAAAGTTTCAAGGCTTTTAGTGATCATGGGATCACGAGATCTTGCCACCTGTCCTTGGTCGTTTGATTTTGAAGAAAGGTAGGGCCATGGGATGATGTGTTCAAGAAACAATGTGGAGAATTTTTATTGGTTAGTTCTTGGTCCCATTTTCCACTGTGGAGGTCAATGTCATCTTGACTCACTTGGATTGTTGGATGTAGCTAGCTTGGAGGAGATGGACAATCCAAATTTAAACTTGGATTCAAAAGGTTTTCAAGCTATTTATTTTCTCATATAAAATAATGGTATATAGGCAATTGATAGGCTTTTGTAGATGATAAATAAAGGTTAATTCATTTCTATTTTCATTCACATTGAATTTAATCAAGACCTTGAAGTGTTCCAAAGCCAAGAGAAGGTCAAACGAAGCTTTGAAGTGCAAATTTAGGGTTTCCTTGAGTGAGAAAATCCATAAGTAGGGTTCTTGATTCTTTGAGTTGTCTAATGCAAATTTTTTGGTGAGTTGCTCTAAAACTATGGGGAAAGGGGTTGTTTTAAATGTTAAGATCAGGACAGGGTTTGAAATTACTAAAATTAAGTGAGAATTCATATCATCATTTCAAATTATCAAAAAACCCTATTTTTTCCCCTTTCGTTTAAATTTGTGAAGTCCAAGCCCTCATTTTCTGAGATGGTATCCTAGAGACTACATTCTAACCAAGTAGAGTATCCAAAAAATTATTTATATGATGACTTCTTGGACAAATTAAAACCCTCGACAAATGATCGATATCAGGGGTAACAATTTGTAGGAGGAAAAACCCTAGGTGAAGGATTATATAATAAATCATTCAATATAGAAGATGTTAGGGAACTAATTTTAGGGTTAGATATGTTCAGGTTGTGGTATGGCTAGAGTCATATTCAATCTCCTATGTCAAATGCTTGGAACTATGACTTGGGGAAGTTTGTGGTTCCAAATATATTCATGGATATGGGTTTAATCATGGTGGTGGTAGACAGGTATGACCCCATTTTAAGGGTTGTGAAGGATAATCATGGAAATTTTTTATTATCAACCAATAGGGAAGCATTTCAAGAGGTTTTTGGTTTATATGAGCCTTCCTCATTCTTGGAACTTGTAGATTTGAAGAGGCTGGAGTAATACTATAAAAATTTAAAGGACTTTATCAGAGAAAATCTTCTTCCTTCTCATTTGGCTAAGGTAGGGAAGACAAAGTACTACATAGGCACAAGCTTAATTGATCCTTTCCCGATTGATGCATTTTCTCCCCACTTGAGGGATACTTTGAATTCATTGTGTTGGGTTCTAGATTTTCACCCTAGCATAGTCATGCTACCAATATATACGCACATGGAAATTTAGACTCAACACCCAGTCTTCATAGTCATTTATAACTTTGCCCCATACCTAACATAAAAAAATACATGAGGGATTTTTGAACATAAAGAAGAATGGGGGTATGAAATTTTTCTTTTGGAATTCTTTTTTGATTCACATGTTTCTCTAGAAGAATGTTTCCTTCTTTGGGGGAAAACATGGATTTTATTAGAATAGTTGATGGTGAAGAGATACAAGTACAGATTTGGAGTACAATCATGTAATAGAATAGAGAAGAATCCAATTATGTATTGTCTGACAAATGTTTTGCTTCCAAATTGAGGACTATATTGGTAGTTAATACTCCTAGGATCCGAGTGCAGCTAATGTTGTTTTTAGACCTAAAGAAAGGACCCATGAGTTGAAAATGGAGCATAATTGGGGTGATATAATCCCCTATTTTTTTCAGCACTATTATAAGGATCTATGAATTTGCTGGAAAAACTCATGTCTTGCCTCTCAATGTTCCTTTGAGATTTGGATTTACAAAAGAGATGTGTTATATTGACTACATCCAAAAGAAGGTATTAATTAGAAGGATTAAAGGCACCTTCTTCCCTAATTACACCATTAGTCCACATTTTGTGATAGTAAAGGGAGGATGGGTTGACTTTGATAAATTTCTTATCCCTTATCACTTGGGGTTTTGTTCAAATAGGCACAATTATCTAAAGGGGTTATACAATATGTTTAGAATAAGGATTAAGAGAGCTACATTATCCCATGAGTTTAGTTTCCCAAAACGCTTAATCATAAATGTGTTTTTAAGGAAGATTAACAAGAAGATAGCAAGGAAAAATGGATTTCATATAGAAAAATTTGGGATGAGGTGAGGAAGGAAGATCCAAATTATGATCCTTTGAATAATCTAAACCCATTCTCTATGAAAATTAATGTTTTGATCAATCACTTTGAAGAAATAATGCTTTCTTTGAAGAAAAATAGGAATAGATTGAGGTTAGGTGATAACACTGATGTTTTGTAGAATTTTTTGCATGCATCTCTCTCCTCTTTTTAATAAAAAATGGCACCTTCAAGGATAGATGGATTCCACTACCATAATCTAAGGATAGTAAAGCAAAACTTGCTGACATATCTCCAAGAAATGAAACTATATATAAGAGATTGAGGGGTGAGGAAGTTAATGGTGGTGATAGTGATGAGGAAAGGAGAAGGAAAGGCAAGAAGATAATGAAGTATGAAAAGCCTACTATTCTTCAGTCTAGACCTTTAACAGGTGTGAAAATAATTGATGTAGAATATAAATCTATGAGAGGCTCTTCACCACCTCTACCTCCATCATCCCTAGTGCACAAAGGAAAATAAAAATTAGAGGAAGACATCCAAATGTGAACTAAAGAATAGGTAGAAGAGGAAAGTGATGATGATGATTTCATTATTGTTACTACAAGAGAATTGCAAGTAGGTATTCTTACATTAGTTCATCCACATGCATTTGATTTTACTTCATTAGATATCCAAGGTAGAATTTTTAGAGATGAAAGAAAGGAGGCTTGTGAGGAGTTTATGGAGAATTCAAGTTTTCTAAAAAGTGGGGCCTTTCTACAATTAATTTGGAAAGTAAAAATTGAAGAATATTAGAAGAGATGTGAGGAGAGAAAATATATGCAACCTGAGAAAACTGATAAGGAAAATGAAGATGAAATAAAATTGGAGATGATGGGATAATTTGGTTCTATTACCCCTAAAGAAGGAAATAACATTGTACATCAAGCTGAGGTGCTAATTCTTCCTGAATGGAATTTAGTGGATGCTATAGCTTTTGATGCTGTAAGGAAAAATAAGACATTGTATGGCTCTCCAAAAGAGATGAATCTTGCATTAAAGGGTTCAGCTTTTGCAGTTATGATTATACCACGTTGGCTATCTAGTCATCATTCACATGGTAGAGGAAACCAAATATTGAAGATATCAATCCAAAAAATGAGTGGGGGATTAATTGTTAAAAGGGCTGAGGATACATCTAGTGTAGAAGCATCAAATCTAGTTTTGGACACTGCCAAATTATCTTAGGTTGTTTCTAAAATGGAAGAGGCTAAACAGAAGGAATATAAAAGAAAGTACCAACATATTTTTGTGGAATGCAACAAAAAGGACTAGCTGTGTATTGAGTTGCAAACAAGAGTGCACCTTTTGGAGAAAAGAATAACAGAGTTATTCCCTGCAACCCTTGTAATTATTGCTTACCCTTCTACATCAGGTATACTTCCTACCTTTTCAACAGTGCCAATTCCATTGGCCCCTACTATGGATACTTCCCCTATTAGAATTTTTTGATACATAGAAGAGGGACACCTCAAAGAAAAAGGAGATAGTCATCTCAGTGCTGAATTATTTAAATAAAAAGGTTGAAACAAAATTACCAAGTAAGAATTCTTTGTATTATTTATTATTTCAAGATGTTAAGAGTTTTGATACGGAGAGAGAAATTGCTGCCCCATTATTCACTAAATATACATGAAAATGGCCAATTATTTGAAGATGATGTCTATTGCATCAAGGTACCATGATGATAGGCCAGATGAACTTCAAATAACCTTTGTGTTAGTTAAGTCTATTCAGGAATTTTAGATGTTGCTTGAGAATATTGAGAAAAAGATCAAAGAATTGATTGATGGTTTAATGGAATACATGATACACTTCTACCTAGGATAGTAGACAAGAATAGAAACATTAAAAAGTTTCAACTCTAGAGGGAATAGGAAGAACACATCATCAATTCTTAGGTTCACTTGATATGTGAATATTTAGACATAGACATATTGGAGAGAAACATGGACAAAGTTATAGGCATTGGCACATTTTTTGAGACTTTTGAGAAGGAGGAAAATCAAGTAGCAGTAAAATAAAACCTATACAGAGCCAAGGTAGATGAGCTCATGGGTTTCAATTGGCCAACAAATGAAGAGTATTATGAATGGGTTAGAATTTTCTTGAATGAAGAGTGACTAAGTAAACAGTTAGTTCCTAACTATTTGATGTAATAGTTTAGGATAAAATCTGTAGCAGTTATATTTTGAAGGAAAAGCTTTTAGAAGCCACAAGCCTAGATGAAATCTACATCAGCAAAATGAAAAGCGGGAAAGTACAAAGAATATTTTACAAAGGGAAAAGGCAGTTTTGTCTTATATGTCCAGTCTATTGTAAATGAAAATCAAATAGTCCAATGGATTAATGACATGTGTCTCCTCTTGCCCTTAGCTTGTTTTTCTCCCTTGTTTCTATAAAAGGGTAATCAAGACCATGAGATGAGGCTCTAATTTTGTTTCATGAAATCTAAGTTTAGGTTATCGGTCCCAGCTCAAGTGTAGATGATATTTTGAGAAATTGTAAAGCATTTACATAGAAAATAGAAAGTATTTTGTATCAATTTTTGTAGGTTTTGAATCTATAAATGGTATATCTAATTTATGATAGAGATAGAATTTGAAATTAATGAAATATATAATTTCTAGCCTAAGTCTCTCTTGTGTTCAAATTTTATGATTTTTAAGCATAACATAATCAGATATTTTATTATGTTTAGTGCATTGTTGAAATGTATGTAATTTTTTTTCATGCTTTGGTTCAAAGAATCAATTAAACATGTTGGAATACATATTTGCAGATTCTTATGGTTTGTTCAAGGATTTTGATAAGAGGTTTTTTTTAGGGTTGCGGTTGAGAAATATTGTAATGAAATATTGTCTTAGATCTTAGTAGAACCAAGAAAGATGGTGGTGCTAGCATCATAAACTTGAAATGGAAAAACCAAGATTTAGGGAAAAAACTAGCTTGGAAAATATACTCTCAACCACAATTGAACTGGGTTAAGTTTATCTAGTCTAGGTATTTAAACTTTTAGAATGAGGAATGCATTTTCAGGAATGTTGATCCTCCAAAGGGCTCAAGAATATGAAACTTCACCTTAAAAATTAAAAATTTAATTCTCAAATAAATCTCCTGGAGCATTTTGGATGGAAGGTATGTCCTTTTTTGCAAAGAATCATGGGGAGGTAGTCCCCCAATTGATAAAATCATGTAGGTTTAGGCCTTTAATAATATATTTTTCTAGAAATGAGTAAGGTATGTTAGAGACTATGTTGAATTGGATCAATGCCATCTTACCTTGGGATGGAAATGGAAGGACTTTTCAACTGATTTAAATGATTCTAACACAAAGATGTTAAATGATATATTAGTAGGAAGAATCATCACATTAAAAAATGGTCCTAACAAATTGGTCTGGACTGCCTCAAAGATGAGAAAATATAACTCAAAAGAATGGATTCTTAATTATATACAATGAAAATTTCAATCTCAAATATGATCCTCCCATGAAATTATGTTGGGACAAATAATGCCTCCCATAAGCTAGAGTTTTCACTTGGTCTTTTCCTCAAGGAAGAATTATAATTGTGACTCAATTTAGGAAAGAGGTTATGAAGGATCCTCAAAATGTGTGTTATGTAAGCTTGATGAAGAAAAAACTAGTCATTTTATCCTCACATATTGGTTTTTTCAATCATTCTAGAAATGGTTATGTTGGGGTGGCTAGCTACTCTTTCAGATGACATTTTACAATGGCTCCAAAGTTGGCCTTTATTAAATCCAAATAATTTTCTTGGTTATAGGTGGATTTGTAGGGCCCTTCTATCGTTCTATGGGAACTATGGAAAGAAATAAATTTTAGGGGGTGTATGCACAAAGATGGTGTGCAAAAAGGTGACCACCATAGGAAAAAAGTCCAAAAAGCTAATAACGCAATAGAGTTTTTTAAAAATTTGAAATAATCTAATTAGGTTATGGCTTGGTATATACCAAGCCTAGTTTTAAAAACCTGATCAATTTTTTTCTATAATAAAAATGCGATTGGGTTTTTAGTATCGTAAAAAGTGATCACATTTTGTAAAACTTAAAATTATTTCCCCTTGAAGCCAAAATAGCATTTCAAGCCCTTATTGCAATGTGAAAATAGAAAGAAAAGTTTTTTTAATAGAGAACCTAATCATTTTTTGGCTTGGATAAAATTTCCTAGCATTTTCAACAAAATTTGACCATATTGCATCGCCACATAGGTAAGTATTGTATTTTTTTTGTTTGAAATTGAATTGTAATAGCATTTTTATTATGAATTTTCTATCTTTTTTATTAAATTCATTTCAGTCTCTTGAAACACTACCCACCAACAAAACACATAATAGAAACAATTCCCTAAATAACAAAAATAGATGACCCTTAAATGTTGTCCCTCAAAAACTGCAAGATTTCCAAAAGTCTTCCCCTCAACAACAACAAGAGCATCTAAACCCTCTAGCTCCTTCAATAGACCCTATACAAACCACATAGGAGGATCTCTTAAATTTCCTATCATAAAATCCAACCCAAATTTCTTAGATTTTGAATAGGGTGAAAACCTCCTAGCATGAGAATCAGTAATCCATAGCTACATCCCTAGAATTAATGGTCAATAGTATGAAGGATATCTAGAAAAATTACAAAATGGGACACATATAGGGATCAATGCCATGCATTCTACTCTACTGGGTTTTCATTTGATGAGGTGAAAAATAAATCATAAGTAAAGGTGGCATATGTGCTCTTTTCACTAATCCTAATACCATTGAGACCTTAGCTCTATTTGACCAAATTTTAACAAATTACATATTTTTATTATGCACTTGATTCTATACACTTAAAAAAAAATTATTTTTGATTATTTTGATGCAAGTTATGTCTAGGGTATGAATAAACACTTGATTTTCAGGATGTGCCCACTTAAAATAATTTAAAAAATACTCAACAAAAAAGTACAAAAAATACTCAATGTTGTAAACTAATTAAATCTATAATTTTTAATTTATTTTATGTTTTTAATTTTTGTAAAAAATAAAAAATAATATAAATATAGCTTTTAATAAAATAAAATATTTAAAACATCTAAAACATTTAAGAGGTAACATACCTTTGTATTTTCTAGTACCTTTCTTCATTTTCCTTGAAATGTTCATTTCCATCTCATCTGAATCTTCATCACAATCCAGATCTTCCTTTGACTTTGTGGCTTGAAATGTTGTCTTAGATCTATTCTTCTCTTTACTAAATTTCCTTAATTCAAATGTAGTCAAGGTGCCAAACAATTGTTCTATGGTAAACTTTTGTGGATCATAAACTTCTTCAATTGCTGAGATCTTGTTGTTGTAACTATCTAGTAGGGACATCAAAATCATTTCCATAACATCATCATCTATGATATTGCCTCCTTGATTCTTGACTCCATTCATTACATTATCAACCCTCTGAAAGTAGCTTCTAATGAATTCACCTTCTTCCATTCTCAGATTCTCATAATGTCTCTTAGGTATTAACTTCTTAGATAACTTAACTCTATCATTGCCTTCATAAATCTCTTTTAACTTTTCCCAAACTTCATAAGAAGTCTTCAATAAAATAACCTTAGCTAACCCAGTCTTTGATAAAGAACTAAAGGTTACATACCATGCTTTCTCATTCTCCTCATAGGTTGTGATTTCATCTTGAGTATTGAGGCCATTTTGAGGTAACACGCACTTCTTCTCCACATGGTTCTAGGTGGTGTAACTGATGGAGATCATATATCCTCTCATATTATCTTTCGATGAACTATAATCAGATCCATCAAACATATGGATTCTCATTTTGTGCGCCATCAGATCTATCTCAATTGATTAAGCTCTTCACTGAGGAACCGAGCTGTGATACCAATTGTTGAATAAGATGAATAAATTAGAGGGGGTTGAATCAGTTATTCACAAACACTTTCTTAAAATTTTACTAAATGGGAAATTACTTAAACTAATCATAAAGTTATAATAGATGTAAACATGAAAGCATAGAAACCATTAACACAATGAGCAGTAGAATTTACATGGAAACCCAAACTAGGAAAAACCACATGTGAAGAAGATAATTCTCATGAGATGAACACTGGTTAAGGTAATTTTTACAAGGGCTTACTATTGGTTTTTATCACTATAGTTTAGGCTAACTACCTTGAAATATAATAGAGGCTAACTGCCAATTTAAAAGGCTCACTACTAGAATATAAGAAATGAGTTTGAATCCACCATTGAAACCACTTTCACTGACACTTTGCAACATAGAAATGATATAATAGTCTAGTATTGATTGCATCAACTTGCATGAATATGAACACACAAATATTTTCTTGTCAAATTCATTCACTTCGTATATTACTCACATACAAGCATTGTGCACAAATAGCTAAGATTATCTCTCTGCTTATACAACTTAATGTTAGAAACCAAATCAACCTAAACCAATTTGAAATAGGGCACACAAAACATTCCCTTGGTGGTAAGG
The DNA here is from genome assembly GCA_027943335.1 of Chamaecyparis obtusa. NCBI lineage: Eukaryota > Viridiplantae > Streptophyta > Pinopsida > Cupressales > Cupressaceae > Chamaecyparis > Chamaecyparis obtusa. Next base: position 56,978 of record BSBK01011324.1, on the reverse strand, counting down.
AATGAAACGTGGACCACTTCTCTCAATATAACATGCCTCATCCAAATTGGCACACTACACCATCTTCGAGACTTTCAGTACTAATAGATATGATAAATTCATCACATGGTAACTACTAGGATTGAAACATAATGAACACGCTCCACATAGGAACAAACCCAAATAAATGTTCCATCATATGTTACATGTGTACTAAAAGGGACCAACATCGACATGGATAAGGATAAACATAAAGCACATCCTTTAGTGACCATTTCTACTGATACACCAACATCAACTGTACTAATACACCAAAGATAACCAAATCATAATTGAACCACATCTATACATCGAATATGTTGACATAAATGAAAACCATGAATGACACCAACAAGATTAACATCAACCTCACATTATCTGTGTGTGTGTTCCTCTCTCTAAATCTCCTCTCCCTGTATATGTATCTATCTCTTTATGTCTTTTTGTCTCTATCTTTATTTCTCCCTCTACATCTATCTATCTATCTATTTTTTTTTCTCTACCTCTCTTTCTCTCTATCTGATTTACCCTATATTCCCTCCCCCATCCATATTCATCTCTAATTTAATCTACTCTAAACTTCCATACTATTGGCAGGAACTTGACGCTTTGTGTCTCTTGTTAAAAGAATGGTTCTAAGATAGATTCATATTTTACTCAATTACAAAGGATGTGATGAAAGGAGTGATAAATCATCAAAGGTACATAGTCACCAATGTCATTTAATCTCAAAAGTAGGAAAAATTATATAATGAGGTTGGATAGGATTGAAGAATAGTTAGTTAGTTTTAGATTTATGTCAACTTATTTATAAAATTGGTTTCATTTAATGTGTCATGATAGTGTATTTTGAAATTAAATAAAAGAGTAAGAGAACATTATATGACTATTTATCTTGTATGTTATTCCACTTTAGAATTTATGTGAAACCTTTAAATAAATTATGTACAACAAATTACAAAATATAATGATTGAAATGGGAAAATAATATGAAAGACATTTGATACACACACACAAACACACACACACACACAGGTAGGTATGCATTTATGTAAACACGTATATCTCTCTACGGTATAAATATGAACACATCTCTTAAATAATTCTCTAACTTTATAGTGTGTATTAGGCTGGGAGTGGTAAAATTATGGCTACTTTAAATCTTAAATAAGTTACATAATGATTATCACAATCTTATGTAGCTATTTATGTTCTTTTGTGGGCTATAATTTAGTATCAAAGTAAGCCTTGGTAGTAGCTAGGATATAATTAGGTATATATAAGAGCTAGTGACTAGTTATTATGAACATGTTGAGCATTGTGTTCATATTGTAGACTATTGGAGGCATCCTCTTCAATGTTGAATACTCTTATCAAATATTTGTAGCATATTACATACTATATTCTTTTGGTGTGCAAGTTTTTCCATTACATGTGGTATCAGATTCTTATGATGACACAATGAAGACATAACATTTTTTAAAAATGTGGAGTTCATTATAGTAATTGCACACATCTTCAATTTTGTTGATTTTTTAATTTATTTTTAAAGGTGTTTTCAAATATTTAAGTTGATATAGTATAAATTTGAAGTAAATTGGTGTAGAATTTAAAGAATTATTATAGAATTACAATTACATTATATGGTTTCCACCTAATTTTTCTCAAAGTTGCAAATCAACATTTTATGAATCTCTAAAGGATTAATCAATAAACTTTTTTTCCTCCTAGAAGTCATTACTATGGTCATTTGCCAAAAAGAAATTGCCAAAAAAAATTAAAAATTAATTTATAAATTAGGTTGCCATAAATTCACTACCAAGTATACCCAACAATACTAATTAATAAATTTAATAAATATTGTTTTAGAACAAATGAACTCTTGGAATTGGTGAGTTGCAAAATAATTTAAATTAATTTTATTCATTTTTATTTTTCATTTTGAGATTATTTGTCACGCTATGATAAGGGCTTCAATAAGGAACAAGAAAGGAATTTCATGATGACAGATTCCTTATAAAGAGGGTAATTTAGTGGAAAATAAGGGAAAAGTACAAAAAATACAAAGGATAGAGTCAAGTTAGTAATGGTAGAGAAAATGAATGTTTTTATGAGCTCTTTGAAAAAGGATTCACATGATAGTATTTTTGAAAAAAAGAGAAATACGATGAAAAAAAAGCTGGAGAAGAGGAGGAGAAAAATAGGAAAGATACGAAGAATAAAAAACAAAGAGAAGTAAAATCAATAACATTATTTTCATGTATTTTTAAATTTTTAAAATGGATTTTGGTTAGACCAATTAATCAAGGCTATAACACAATCTACTACACTTGATCTCTTAGTAAAAGGTAAATAAAATTGTTAGAGAAATGGAAGAAAAATATCAACATGTTTATCCTCTAGTTTTCAAAATAACAAGATAAAGGAATAAAATATAATGAAGAAGCATATATAATTGAAAATGAAGTTAGACCATTTAAACAAGATTAGAACACCATCTATCAAACTTTACTTCTTCATAAAAAGTAAATAAAATTGTTATAGAAATGGAAGAAAAATAGCAACATGTTATTATCTTCTAGTTTTCAAAAGAACAAGATAAAAGAATAAAATAGAATGGACAAGCATATGTAATTGAAAATGATTTTGTAAAGGAGAGAAAATGTTATATTACTAAACTTCTATTATGTATTCAATCATAATGATAATTCATGGTTACCTTAGATTTCAAATAAGTTATACAATTGTTATTATAATCATATATATGTATTTATCACATTCTAGGGATTTTAGTTAAATATATAAGTTAAATAGAAGGTGGAAATCTATAAGCATGATGAGTATAGTCTTATTATTGAAGACTATTGAAGGCATTCCCTCAACTACATATGTTATTATTATCAATGTTTTCAACATATCTAATAGTTTATTCTTTTATGATGCAATCATTTTATTACTATCTCTCCCCCCTCTTTCTCTTCATTATATGTTCCAAGACTTATATACAATAGATGTTTACTCCACATCAACTTGAACTTCCAACCATAACAAATCAAAATAGCACACTTAAACATGTTGACATATTTGACACTTATGTTGAAATAGACGTTTTATAATAATAATTATTAAAATTGATCTTTTAAAATAGATATTTTATTTTATAAAATTATAAATAAAATTTAATTCACTTTGTTTTTGAATTTTAAAGACTAATTCTCAAATTTAAATTAATATTTACTGACACTATTTTATTAGTAATATTTTAAAAAAAGTCATTTATAATCAACACATATAATGTGATTTATATGAGTATTTCAACTTTAATACTCACCATACTATTTTACTTATAATTATTTGTAAGAAGTATTAAATTTAAAAAGTTAATCATTATGAATGTTTTGAAATTCTTCTTTATATATCCTTATATTTTAAATAGATGTATTTAAAATGTCTATATTAATTTTAAAATTCAACAATACAATAAATTGTGATGTGCTATATATTATCTTTAAATCATAAGATGAACTAATATATATATCAAAAGCAATTGTGAAAAAGTCCACTCCTAAAACAAATAGTTCATTTCACTTACAAATATAGAAATATAAATTTTGAAGTACATGTACATTTTTTTTTGTTTGATAGAAGTAGGTATACATAGATGTTGGCATCTCTATCTTTATATAGCATACATCTAAACCACAAGTCACTAGATTTATAAAATTGTAATATTTTAATTTTCAATAAATATATAATTTAATAGTATATTATAATATAAATGCATGTTTTTGGATATAAATATATTAAATTGAATAATAAAATTTATTATATGTATTATAATTAGATGTTGTATATTTAAATTATAATTGTAATTTAAGTTTAATATATAACTTGAAATATAATTATAATCTAAATATTAATATATTTAAATTTTTCATTGATATATTTTATATAAATTAATTTATGAATTAATGATATATACTAAATAATTATATTATCGACAAATACTGATCACTACGTCCAAAGTCCAAAGTCACAGGACTATTCAATTCCTCCGTCTATTCATTTTATTACTGTCTCTTCATATTAGATATATTATTTGTTTTATGTTTTGTTTTAAATCTCTATTTCTATATTATTTATTTTATGTTTTGTTTTAAATCTGTATTTCAATTTTTGAATTCCTTTCCTCTTTTTATTTTAACAGTCTTTTCCTTCCTGTCCTTCACGTCATAGCTGTTTTTTAAGGTTTTCACTGCTAATACAGATCTTCAGTAATAATTTTACATTAGGTTGGAGTTGGGCTCACATTAGAAATATTAAAACAGGAATTATAAAATTATATTATGTTTTTAAAGACGTGTTACCCTAAAAATATGGCATTAGACCCAAATAAAGAGAATGATTTGCAACTTTAGAGCGCACATGTTTCCTGCACAAGAGTAATAAATGGGTCTGTCTCGCACTTAAGAAAAATCTATCATCTGCCATTAAAAGATCTGAAAAGGCAATAATAATAAGAATGGATGCCTTTTGGATTTGTGTGGCCAATTCAGCTTGGCAGAATGTTCTAGCTCATAGATATCATCAACAACCAAATTAACAAGATTGCAAAATTTCCCTATGGGGTCAGCTATCAATCATCCTCTCCTGGAACACACGATACAGATAATGACATAAGTTTAAGAAATGATTAATATACATGAAATGAATTTACATTAATTTTTTTAATTTTTTGTCTTTGAATTAATTTTCAAAATTTTGAAATGTGATATTGTTAACAAGTGCCACTTAGTGGCTAAGTAATTGCCTTTAATTATAGTAGAAACTATAACAGTATATTAATTTTTTAATTACTATATTCTATATAGTAATAGTAGAAATAATAAATTTTTATAAATTTTTAAGTTATACTAGAAATAATAGTATATTAATTTTTTAATTAATATGTTTTTATAGTTACAATAGAAGTAATAAATTTTTATAAAAGAATTTTTATTAAAACTATTATAAATAAATAAATTTAAATAAATTGATCTTTTAAACTAAATTTTAATAAGTTTTTCAACATAAAACTATTATAATAATATTAAATGTTAATTTAATATAGTTTAATTTAAATATTAATATTTTGTAAAGAAAAAATAAAAATTATAAGCAAATAAAATCACATAATGTTTTTACATAAATATTTGTTAATGTATAATTAGTATATAATAAAAATAAAAATTAAAAAACTTTTAAAATATGAATAAAAATAAATATATATTATAATATCATAGGTTGTTATTTAAATTATAATATATTGTAAAAATTAATAGTATAAACATGATTGCGAATGAAACAAAATTTATGGATGAGAATAAATATATATTATCTGACAATAAATAAAAAACGTGGTAAATTTAATTGGTTCGCTCCTGTAATAAGACTTCAAACGCATTCATCCAATGAGATGATAAAAAATTAATTTCTAGATATTATAAAGTTAAATATTTTGCATCTATATTTTACAAATGAAAAAACTTATAATAAAATATAAAATTGAATTTTTTTTCATTGGTGTAGAATAGTTCATTTAATCACTAGTTAATGAAGAAATCCAAAAATGGATGCAATAGTACTTGCTTAGCCTATCGGCAAGTACTAATAAGATTCAACTATGTAGTTTTTGATTCAAACTCATTGATCTATGTTTCAGGAATCATGGTTCACAAGAACTCATATCTTATAAGAATGAATAGAATACTTAGCACTCATTGCATCTACGTGATAATCACAGAGGTGAAGCAAGCATCACGACTTTCCAAGACTTCATTCTCATAAGAGATGAGTTCTTGTGAATTATTAATTGTGAAACATGGGTCAATGAGTTTGACTCAAAAATTACAAAGATAAATTTTGATATCAATATCATAATTTAACTTGTTGTGGAAATTATCTTCTATTTATCAATCTTAAAATACTTTTTTAGATTTTTATTACTGATAGCTGAACTAAAATTCATTATAGAACAACAGACATAATCAATTATATACCATCTTGCTTTTTAAGATTTGACTTTCTTAATTTTTTTGTATCCAACATTTTTAATCACACTCTACAATCTATTATAAAAAATGAAAACATAAAAATAGAAAAATAGTTAGAAATTATTATAATAGGTCAAAAAGAAAGGTAAACCCGTTGAAGGGTACACATTCTATTTTATCTTCTCGCCCTAGTGCAACCTTATCAAGATCAATGACACGGTTGACATCATTTGCATTCCGTGATCGCTATGTAGGATTTTATTTCGCATGCCTGAGTGGAGTGGCAAAATATTGAGACATTTTACAGATTATACAATAATTCTAAAGAGTTCGAAATTTTCTATGCACTCTTTTTACTCAATATTTTACTACAGATTGACTGTGATTCGGAAAACCCTATTTTAATGTTTCTCTATTCCCAAACATAAGCTAAATATAACTATTTATTTGAAATTTTTTCCAAATATGAAGCTAAATATTACGATTTTTTTTCAATTTTGTATCTTTTAATTTTGCATCTGTTAATAGTATTGTTGCTGATTAGTAATGTTTTTCTTCCTTTCTATTGCAGTTTCTTTTGAACTATTATTTTTTTCATTTATATAATCTACTTTATTTAATAGAAAATAATTTCTAACACATTCCAATATTTTCTCATTATGAGTAGGTTATTCACTGAATTTATATATATGATGGATTTGTCTTGCATTACATTAGATAATAGAAATCAAGTATGATAACGGATTAACTTCACAATTTATTAGTGAATGCTGATTTTGAATTAAAACGCATGATAAAATCAATCTATACTTGATATATTAAATAGGCTGAATTATAAAGATTTAATCTGTACAAGTCTCCTTTTCATTGTGTAGACTACTAGCCAACTTTATGTGTGACACGCTGACATGTCTACCCTCTCCTCATCCATTTCAAATTTTATAATTCATTTACTTAAAACCTTATAATTCGCTACTCGATGTCCTTATAATGTGTTGGATGTCAACTTCCCTCCAAAAGATTTCTAACGTCTAATAAAATCTAAATACTTGGAAAAATTAAATGGATTTAATTATAAAACACCTTTAACAGTTTTGAGAATTCAATCAAGATAAAGTTTATATATTAAATGAAGTCGTAAAAGATAAATGAGTATATGCATAGATTAAAAATCATGGAGTTTGAAATATTTTGGTATTTCATTTGTGTATATTTGATGAATATGTATTCTTATTAATTTTCAAATAATTAAAATGGTAAGATAAGAGATTTATATGATATTTTATATTTGAAAAACAATTATTAAGACTTTGAAAGAGGTTATAATTTAAAAAGTTGAAAGTAGTGAACATTCTATTAGTTGGTTTTTTTCGTTCCAAATATTACCAATCGATACAAGAATAAAATAATACTATTGATGTATATGTTTCATGATTGATATTATTGTCTAAACTATAAATCTATTGAAAATTTAAGTATTTAAAATGCCGTCCTCGACATTTGGAAACTAGTCTCAAAAATTTTATTACGACAATTTTATGTTGGTTTTTTAATCAATTTTAAGCTTATAACTCATATATAAGCTAGTAACTTTTATCATTTGGGAGAACATTGAATGTTCGATCCTTATGATGAAAAAACTCTATCAAATTTGAGTATGTAGGTCTACAAATTGGAAGAAAAAAATTAGCAATATCAAATCTCCATGAATTATCGTTCATCATGATGTAAGATTCAAGTAATGTTTTGGGATTATAGGGAATTACTAATTGATGCTAACTTGTACCTCTCGTTAAAGGTTTGATTTCGTGCCATTTGTGTATTTTAGAATTTTAGCTTCAAGTTCGATCTTTATCATTATTCATTATCATTTATGTAATTAATTAGTTCTTGAGTTGATTTATGCATCACCCAATTTTGATTTCCTCATCTAAGGTTCACTCTAATACACTTGAGTAGGACTATTGTTTATGTTTATGCATTTTATTGCTCATTGTACAATCTTAGACACACTTAAGGTTGAAAGCATACACTCTTATCTCAAATCCAAGTAGCTTATTTAAGAGATTAAGAAGGATAGCACTTTCAAATGGAATGTGAAATCACAAAAAAATGATGTTTTAAAGGTTACTCAATCAATCCTCTTCTTTTAAAACTTACATTTCCTTATCATCCTTTTCTTCTTTATACTTCCACTTCATCTAGCGCCCTTGCATCCTTAGTGGCACAACATGATGACAAAACATATATCTATCAAATTTTATTTCTTGAGGGAGAAAGTGTTGTAAAGGGAAGTTAAACTTAAATATGTACCTACAAAGGAGTATATTGCAGATAGTTTTATAAAATCATTGTGAAAGGATACTTTTGAGTATCTCAAGGGGAAGGTGGGCATTCTACCCCTTCCTAGTGTTTAGTAATGCACCAATGTGTGCATTAGTCTAGTGCATTTCATGCTTATTCTTTTATGGCTCAATGCTTGGTGGCTTCCTCTCAGGGGGAGAAGATTAAGAAATGGGGAGTTTTGACCATTTGTCATTGTTGTCAAAGGGGGAGAAGAATAGAGGATAAGAAAAGAGGACTTTGATGCTAATATCTTTTAACAGTGAGTTGTTTTATTTGTTATTCATTAATGTTGTCATCAATAAAAAATGAGAAGATTATTAGAATGTGAAGTTGATGCTATCATTTTTTGTTGTCATTAATGACTATCATTTACGTCAACATATCCAAAGCATAGATGTGGATTGGATGTTTTAGTGATCTGGTAGAAGTGTGCTCCAGATGATGTGTCGTACAGATTTATCTTTAGTAGTGTCAGTTTTGGTCCCATTTATCTTGCAACATAGTGTGGTTCATTTATTTGGGCTTGGTCCTATTTTGGAAGTTGTCATTTCAATTCAGTCAATGTATTTACCTAATAACATATAGATCCTCTTTGTTGGTACCAAAGATCTCGGTGATGGTATAGCATGTTTTTATGAGAAAGGCATACTATATTGAGTGAGGTGGTCCACTTTCCTTTCCATACCACCGTATGAATGCTTTGGTGTAACCTATTTAAAACTACATTAGGTTGACCTAGTTGTTGGCACGGGTTGATATAAGAGAGGGATGAATCTATTTGTTGATTCATGCTTGTATGTGAGTTATATGTTAAGTGATTGTAAATACAACAAGGGAAGATCTTTGTATTGATGTATATGTGAGTTGGTGCAACTAGTAGCTGAGTGTCATATCACTTTTTTTGTTGTTGATTATTGGTGATAGTGACTTTAGTGGTAGATTCATTTTCAATTTCTTATATTCTGGAAATGAACCTATTTGTATTCGTTGTAACCCTCTTTTTTCTTTTAGGGTAGTATTGTGAGGTTTTCACACCATTGCTCCATTGCAAATTGGGACCCCTCAGATTTTGTTGGTAGGTCTAGGTATTAGAGCGGGTTTGGAAACAATCCACAATGTAGGAAGCCTCCATAGAGTGTCAAAACAGTAAAATTGAGCAAAAAAGACAATATTTGACTAAGTGTCAAAATTTGGGAAAATTTGAGAAAAAATGTCTAAGTGTCAAAATGGAGAAAATTTAGAAATTTTGGTTAAATCTGGAAGTCGGAAATAAAAGATAAATTTTGAGGTAAGGAAAGGTAAAATTTTTATTAGTTTGAAATAGATATGAGACTCTAGCTAGTAAGGCCCTGTAGCTGAAAAATGTAACCTTAGGCTCATGAGCAACACTAAATGCAATATAGTAGGCCCTGGGGATAAAATATGCGGGCCAGGTCTAATAAGACCAGGCCATAATTTGATAAGAATTGGGCTTAAAATTGGCTCCCATGGTTGGTGTATGGGTTTAGGAAGGCCTAAAATTTATTAATTAATGTCTTGTGATAAAATGTGTAGGCCTTAGAAATCTACCCAAGCCTAAATTCGAATCTGGTAAGCTTCAAATGAGCCCTACCTTATGGCATGTAACTTCAAAATTTGCAATCAGGTCCTAAATACAACTCAGATCTGCCCTTAACTGCATAAGACGATACCTATATCTAAAAGAAAATGGGTTAAAGCTAGGCCCTATTTGAGGCATGTGGTATTGAGGCCTTACTATAAGACAAAATTATCAAACATATGGTAAATCTGGGTTCAATTTCGAGGTGGATTAGGTCTTAAGATAGCTGGATTGGACTTAAAATGGGCTTAACTCTACCCTATGAAAGATGTGTGACATTTAGGCTTCAAATTAAGGCCAATATACCAAAAGGTGTGGCCTCATATGAACCCAAAAGCCAATCAGATATGAGAGTTAAATGAGCCAAATCATGTCCTAAATGATATTTTATGAGTGAATGGAATAGTTAGCACTCACTACATCTAGGTGATGCTCACAAAGGTGAAGCAAGCATCGAGATTTCCCAAGACTTCATTCTCATGAGATATGAGTTCTTGTGAATCACTACTTGTGAAACATGGGTCAATGAGTTTGACTCAAAAATTACACACTTGAACTCTCATAGCAATAATGCAATTTGACTTGGTGTGGAAAATATCTTCTACTTATCAATCTTGAAATGCCTTTTAAGATTTCTATTGCTGATGACTGAAGTAAAATCCATGATGGTACAATAGACATAGTCAATTATATACCATCCTACTTTTTAAGATTTGACTGTGTTGATTTTTTGTATCCAACATTTTGAATCAAATTCTACAATCAATTAACAAAATAAAAGCATAAAAATAGAAAAATAGTTGAAATTATTAAAATAGTTCAAAATGAAAGGTTTAAACCTGGTGAAGGGTACACATGCTATTTTATCTTCTCGACCTAGTGAAACCTTATAAAAATCAATGACACGCTTGACATTATTTGTATCCTGTGATCCGAGTTAAGTTTTGTAAATCATTAAGCTCAAGCTATATAATGCACAGTTTCATAAAACAAAATTTAAGAGAGTGGATTATAGAAAAAAGTGCAGCAGTTTAGTGATATGTAAGATTTTATTTCACTTGCCTGAGTGGAGTGGCAAAATATTGAGACATTTATCAGATTGGACAATAATTCTAAAGAGCTTGAAGTTTTCTATGCACTCTTTTTTATTCGATATTTCAGTACAGATTGGGTCTGATTCGAAAAAACTCTATTTTTCTGTTTATCTATTCTCAAATATGAAGCTAAATATAAGGATTTATTTGAAACTTCTTCGAAATATGAAGCTAAATATAACGATTTATTTGAAACTTCTTCGAAATATGAAGCTAAATATAATGATTTATTTGAAACTTCTCCCAAACATGAAGCTAAATCTAACAATGAACATCAAGTAAATTTAAAGTACACAAAACTCAAAGTTGAGGCTAGCATTCAAATTATAGTCGGAACATATTTTTTGGGACTGTTTTTAGGTTAAGAAAGAAATGGACTGTTATTTTTCTTAACTTTTATGCTATCAGTTTTTTTTGGCTGAGTATCGGATATGATGTGGGAGTCTTGGCACTCTACAAAATTTGATTTCTGGTGGGCTCATTCAGAATCATTCACTTGAAAAGAAGCTATTTTTGATATTATTTTTAAAAAAAATATTATTCCTAATTTAATGAAACAAATTATATTGCTTCATATTTAGAAAAAATAATTATTTAGCTGTTTTTTGCAATCATATCATATAGTACTAAGAAGATATGGTAAAATTTTATTCTGATATCATATTACAACTCATTTCTTTGTGCTCTCAGTTGAAGAAGTAGAACACCTATACCAAACTTTTGAAAGAGATCAAATATCAGTTTGTTAAGAACGAATACAGGAGATGCTAAATATTCTAGACAGCTGCAAAAGCTCTTCGAATTTCAAGTGTAACTTAAAAACAACTTATGTTTATTCATTGATTATTGTAGTTGCTGGTGCCCGACATTGTTATATAATATTTTTATTGCTGATTGGGTGATGGATATTTATTCTTGACAGCTGCAAAAGCCTTCAAATTTCATCTATAACAATTAATATGTTTTTTAATTTTGTATCTATTAATAGTATTGCTACTGATTAATAATGTTTTTCTTCCATTCTATTGCAATTTCTTTTGAACAGTTTTTTTTTTCATATATATAATCTTCCTTATTCAATTAAAAACAATTTCTAGCACATTCCAGTCTTTTCTCATTGTGAGTAGGTTATTCACTGAATTTATATATATAATGGATTTGACTTGCATTACATTAGATAATACAAATCAAGTATGATAACAGATTGACTTAAATCCTTACAATTAATTAGTGAATGCCGATTACGAATTAAAATACATGATAAAATCACTCTATACTTGACATATTAAATAGGTTGAATTATAAAGATTTAATCTGTACAAGTCTCCTTTTCACTGTGTAGACTATTAGGCAACTTTATGTGTGACATGTTGACATGTCCACCCTCTCCTAATCCATCTTAAATTTTATATTAAATTAACTTAAAACCTTATAATTCGCTTCTGGATGTCCTTATAATGTGTTAGTAGATGTCAACTTCCCTCCAAAAGATTTCTAACGTCTAATAAATTGTAAATATTTAAAAATTAAATGGATTTAATTATAGAACACCTTTTAACAGTTTTGAGAATTCAATTAAGATAAAGTTTATAGATTAAATGAAGTGGTATAAGATAAACGAGTATATGTATAGATTAAAAATGATAGAGTTTGAAATTTTTTGGTATTTTATATGTGTATATTTGATGAATTTGCATTTTTATTAATTTTCGAATAATTACAATGGTAAAATAAGAGATTTATATGATATTTTATATTTGAAATTTTTTTTACTAAGACTTTAAAAGAGGTTATAATTTAAAAAGTTGGAAGTAGTAAATATTCTATAATGTGTTAGTGGATATCAACTTTCTTCCGAGAGATTTCTAAAGTCTAATAAAATGTAAATACTTGAAAAATTAAATGGATTTAATTATTCAATTGAGTCAAAGTTTATAGATTAAATGAAATCGTACAAGATAAATGATTATATGTATAGATTAAAAATTATCTAGTCTGAAATCATTTGGTATTTTACTTGTGTATATTTGATGAATTTGTATTATTATTAATTTTAAAATAATTGAAATGGTAAATTAAGAGATTTATATGATATTTAAAATATTTGAAGAAAAATAATTAGAATTTAAAAGAGGTTATACATTCTACTAGTTGGTTCCTCCTTTCTAAATATTACCAATCAATACTAGAAAAAATTAATATTATTGATGTATATGTTTCATGATTGATATTATGGTCTAAACTACAAAAAATTGTGGGAAGTACAAATGGTTGATATTTTGTATGATTATTAAAAATTAATTTATAAGTGTAGTGTCATAAATTACAGTCCTTAATTGTGAGTCCAATTCCTACATTCTTCCTTAGCACTTGTTTGGACTACCCTAGATATTTTTGGGACCACTTCTAGCCTTGAATTAAACCTTCAACTCAAGAATATGACTCCTATCCTAATTTAAAATTAAAATATCTTATTCTTCAATTAATTATCATCAATTTCAAAAATTTGTACATATCAGGCTTAAAATCTCACATCTCACTTTTCTACATTCTATTTTGGAGGGAACATGTTGATTAGCTTCATAGTCCCAACAAAATCTATTGAAAATATAAATATTTTAAATCTCATCCTTGAAATTTGGAATCTAGTCTCAATTTTTTTTATTATGACCATTTTATGTTATTTTTAATCAAATTTAAGCTTATAACTCATATATAATCTACCAACTTTTCTCATTTGGAAGAAAAATGAATATTCTATCCTTATGACGAGAAAATTCTTTCAAATTTGAGTCTATAGGTCTACAAATTGGAAGACCAAAATTCCCAATATCAAGTCTTCAACAATTATCATTCATCATGATGGAAGATTCAAGTAATGTTTGAGGATTATATAGAATTAGTAATTGATGCTAACTTTTACTTCTCCTTAAAGGTTTGGTATGATTTCATGTCATTCTTATATTTATGACTTTTAGCTTCAAATTTGATATTTATGACTATTTATTATCATTTATGTAATTTATTGATTCTTGAGTTGATTTATGCGTTACCCAATTTTGATTTCCTCATCTAGGGTTTACTCTAATACACTTGAGTATGAGTCTTGTTTATGTTAATGCATTTTATTTCTCATTGTGCAATCTTAGACACACTTAAGGTTCAAAGAATACACTTTTATCTCAAATCTAACTAGCTTATTAAAAAGGTTAAGATGGATAACACTTTTAAATGGAATGTAAAATCACAAAAAAAATGATGATTTAATGGTTACTCAGTCAATCCTCCTATTTTAAAACTTTTATTTCTTTATCATCCTTTTCTTCTTTATACTTTCACTTCATCTTCTTAGATATTAGTTGGAGTTGTTGTTGGTGTTGTTGCTATTCAAGTTTTGTCATTGGTCAACATATGACATATACTTCAGTCTTGAGTTTTTTTTATATCAGACAGATTGTGTTTCTAGTTTCTATAGGCAGTTGGACAGAGATATAAGAACATTGTACGAAAGTTCAGATTATGCAAGCTTTGTTTATCATTTTGAATATGTATAGACCTTATGTTTAAGGTCACATGGATTAATATGATGATTTGAGTGAGTTACAGTTGTTTTGGTGAAGACTAGTTATAGGATAGAGAAAGGGAATTTGACAGAGTTAGTTGCTGAGTTTTGAGAATAAGTTGGTTGTGAGCTATAATCATGTTATGTGAGCTTTAGATATGGAAGAAATTATGGGATGAAGTACATGTTGTATTGGTGGCTTGATTAGGTCATGCTAATGATAGTGCTAGCATATGAACTTGGACAATTTCTTGTGGAATCCAACTAGGTGCTGTAACATGTTCCATGGATTGGAGAGTGTTAATTGTGTATACTGGCATGTAAAATAGTATTTATAATTATTTTATATTTGTATCAAGTACCATGTGTGCCTTAGCATTGTGTAATCTAATTATTTGTGCATTTGTGAATCTCTAAAATACCAACCTAATTGAGACTTGTAACTTGTATAAAGGAGAGTAAATTCTCTAATGTAATGTGAGGAATGTGTATTGGAGGTATACATGATTGTGCATGTGAGTATTTTAATAAGAGTAGAGTTGAAGAGAAGAGATATGAGTGGAATCTATGATCATTCCTTATGGACTTCAATGGAAATTTAAAGGCAAGTAAGTTGCTATCAGTCAGTTCAATCATTTGAATAGTAAGTTCACTTCATTGCATTTGGACACTGAGCCCTGAAGGTGGGTTTAACCTTCTCCTTGGAGTAGTGTGCTTAGACAATGTGCCTTTTTGTTCACATCAGCTCCTAACATGGTTGAAGGACCTTTTAACAAGGGTTCTATCCTTTAACATGAATTGTTGTACTAGATGGATTGTACCAACTCCTAATAGGGCTAGGTCTCCTAATAGGGATATTCTTATACTAGTGCACTAGCTAGTGGGTCCCATCCCCACTGGGGTTTTTCCCTTAATAGGGTTTTATGTTGGCGAGTGAGTAGTGCATGATCTTGTATATGTTGTCATCATTGGAAAAACATATTTATGTGATGATCTCTTAAAGTGGAACTAATTTTTGATAATCTTCTATGGGAAAAATATCTAAGTATAGAGACATTTATGAGGATTCAGTCATACTAGTTTGGTCAACGAGCACGCGATACTTATCTTTATGGTCTACAAGAATAGAGATATATTCTTTGGGATATGATAAATCTTCTTTGTTGATCTCATGAGTTTTTCCTTCATCTAGATAGAGTTAGATGTTTATAAAGTTGTATGAGCACAATATACAGTGAAAATAAGGCACATGAGTAGATGCAATGATTGGGATAATAATAGAAGCTATTTTTATAAAATGTTTTTTGAGTTATGATAGGTCCTCATCTATCCTAGCATGTGAATGATTGTATGATACCCTTTTACTATGAATGAATTCTAAAGATACATTTTGTAAAGAATTACTGAGCCGACATGGAAATAAAGTTGATCGGGTATTTATATGTGAAGGTTTTGCATTGTGAAGGTGCAGTAAGGAAAGCAATGAACTTTTGATGACCAAGTAAAGTGGAGATTCTGTGATTATTGCTGTGAGCTTCAACTAGAACTAATTTAGCATAAAAAATGCTCTTAGAGTTCATTTTTTCTATTGTGGAACCCTTTTGTAATATTGGACAGTGAGCCCTTTGTATAAGAAGTGAGCTCCATTTTGTATTCACCTCTAATAGGATTTTTTCTCTAACAAGGACATGTACTATTGTAATATTTTACTCATAATAGGGAAAGGTCTCCTAATAGGGACATAATACTTTTAGTGCATCATTTTTGGGTACCACCCCCACCATGGTTTTCCCTTGACCAGGATTTCCTCAAGAACAAATCATGGTGTTATGAGTTATTTACTTTATGTGTATGTTCTTTTTATTTTAGTTATTGCACAATTAATTTTGAATTAATTTATAAAGAAGAAAAATGTTGTAATATTGATTCACCCCCCTCTCAGTATCTCTTGATCCTAAAAATTGGTATCAGAGAGAAAACCCTTTTGGAAGAAAGCCTAATAGCTTGAGGGAGATCCTAATGGATTCAAGTAGTTTAGAATAAAATTTTGAGGAAAAACTTGAGGACTTGGACAAGGTTAATGCTGATAATGTGGAATTAAAATTAAAACTAAGAAGAGTTGAAGACTACATTAAGAAGTTGAAAGTGCATATTGAACTCTCAAGGAAGAAAAGGAAAGAAAATGTGGAAAAGATACAGAAAGAACCTAAAAATGATACATTAGATTTGATTGAACAACTTAATAAGGAAAATGAGGCATTGAAACATGAATTTGAAGTCACTACTCTGCAGATGTATAAGGAAATCCGACAAGAAAGAGAAGAAAAGAGAAAACTTGAGGAGGCCCTAAAGATTGCAACTGTATAGATAAGAAGAATACAACTAGAAATCAATGAGGTCAAAAGTAAGATTGAATAAGAAGAAGAAATAGATCTTTGAGCAGTTGGAGAAAACTTTAGTATTCATATGATCAACAACCCGATTTTGGAGAAGAAGGTATTTATATCTATCTACAAGCTTGATTTTTAGTTTTAGCAATGTGAAATCATGTATGTACCTCATATTTTTTATGTAAAGGAAAGAACTAGGTATAAACTCAAGAAACATCTATTAAGTCAATGGAAGATGACCCAAAGGATGCATTTTCACAAACCCCACACAGAGTGTTGCATGTAGAAGACATTAGGGCTTATATACACTGCAAATATGAATAAATTGGTGACATAGAGATGCACAGTGAGTTTTTAAACATGTTGGATGAGGATGGAAAACTGAGGACTTCATTTGTGAAATTGGAAAACCTAAACATTTTGCCTTATATTGAGCTGTGTGAGGTTGATGAGCCTAAATGAATGAAGATTGTGCTTAGCAGGATCCATGATTAGTTGCTTGGGATTGATGACCAACCAATAAAGATTACTAAAGACCTAATTCACTTGGTCACTAGTTTAGAGAACTCATGAAAGATTCCTATGGCTGTGAAGAACACTAAAAATGAAGTTGAGACCTTGACTAGGTGTAAATGGGATAAAAGAGCCATGACCATCAATGACATCAAGAAGAAGGATGTCAGGTTGATCATGATGATCCTTGGTTACAAAATGCACTATAGCAGTAGAGTGAACTATGTTTCTACAGGAATAATACACATGGCTTACAAAATGGTTGTTGAAAATGAGCACTATGATGTTTGTGAGATCCTTAGATTTCAGCTATTGGAAAATATCAGAAGGATAAAGAATGATAAACCAAATGCATTCAGATTTGGGTCATTAATATTGCATATTTTCTTTCACATTGTACACAAGTTTCCAAGCATGCATCCTCATGTGTGGAAAGAAGATGAACCAACTTCTTCCCAGATCAAAAAATATTACAGAATGTAGGATAAGAAGTGGGTAGATGGTGAAATATTTTGCATGTTTAAAGTATTTCAAAAGGAAGTGAAACAAAGGGAGAGGATACCTAAGGAATTAGTGGAAAAATATAGAGAAACCATCTTTTTAATGGTAGAAACCGATTGCACATGTGTTGAGGAAATTGAACATAGAGTGTGATGTCCCCAATGAGATATGAGGTGAGCTCTCAGATCTTGATTCCACACATTGAACATATCCTTTAATCTGAGATAGATCCCACTAAGGAAAGAAGGGGACCTTATGAGGAAAAGTCTCTAAAAGTTAGAGAAGAATTATCAAAGGGTGAGAGGAAGAGGAAAATAGAAAATTTTGTTGACAAAGTTGCTCAAGGAGAAGGGGTACCTAAAGGACTTGTGGTAGATATAAGGAAAAAGGTCTTAGAGATGAATAACAAACAGGAAAGATTAGATCCTACATCCCTACAATCTACATAATATGTAATAATCTCTAATCCACCTCTAGAAATGGTCACAACACAAGGTCAATCTCCTATCCCTTCTAGGAGAACATTATAGAGGGCTACAACAATCAAAACTGAAGAAAAAGGAGAAGAAGCATTTGCAAGGACAACAAGGTCATCTAGACCTAAGATGATGAGTTTTGGGCCTGGTACTAAAAGGAAAACCTTGGTCACCCCACCCATAGAAGAATCCCCTACAAAGAAGAAGAAAGAAGAGAAAGAAGATAAGAAGAAAGAAGAGAGAGAAGAAAAGAAGATAGAAGAACCTATTCAAGAGAAGCCTATTGAGAGACAATTGTGGAAACTAGACCTAAATATGTTAGCAAAGAGGATAGTAGAGTAGGGAAATCTACATCAATTTCCAAAATATTATGAAAGGTATGATGAGAAGGACAAAATTTAGATAGAAGATATTGTGATAAATCAAATGTTAACCTTTAAGAATAATTTGATTGAACTTGAAGGTAGTATTCCAAAAGACTTATTTGATTGATTAAAAGTGAGGAAGTAGAGAGATTTATCTAAGAAGACAATAAAATCCATGTAAAAGTAATAGAATATATGCATCTAGTTATCTATCACAAAGAAATTGAAAGAATCTTGAAGAAAGTAAAACCTTTGTTGAGGACTAAAAAAAGATTGATCAAGATAATGGCTACGAAATATGGAGTAGAAGAAGACACATAAAAAGCCATTAATAAGTTGTTACTAGAAGGACCAATAAAACATGATCCCCCTAAGGGAGAAAACCAAAGATAGTAATGATTAGAGAGTCATCCAATTCAGTCAGAACAAAAGAAGAATAGTCCAAGGATAACAACAATACTAACCAATTTTATAGTACAGTGTAGTAGCTAGACCTCCTTGTGGAAGGTATACCTATATCTTTGGATACATCGCAAGATGATAATGATCATTTTTAGGAGAATGCTCTTGAGTTAGATGACAATAATGTTAAAGTGGTAGATCTTGGAACACTGACTGAAGAAGAGATAAGAGAGATAATGGTTGATGGGAAGCAATAAGAAGAAGGCAAAGATGAATAGAAGATAGATTTGGCTCCTAGTTCTGATCTAACTGACGTTAAGAAAAAATTACTTGTTGACCCATTTTTGGAAAGTGATATAGGGAAGGTACTAAAAGGCAATGAGAATTTAGATATTCTGGGTGAAGATCAACTAATGAAGTTTTCCATAATGGCCTTCACTAAGGCTAAGGAGAAGTCAGAGGAGAAGACAAAGAAAAAGGAAAAAGTCTTGGATAGAGCCCTTCACACCATCAACAAAATACTTCCAATTTATGTTACCTTTCAAGGAAATGATACTGTATATAACCTGAACAAAGTCTTATATGAATTTAATAATTATTTTTTTTATCTTTGGAGAAGGTTGCAACTATGAAAATTGAAGAAGAATTACCTAGGCATTTTAGATGCCACCATCTCTGGGATTAGGACTTGTATTGCACATGGGAATAAAATATATAGATATTATATAAATCCTTCTAAGTATGTACAAAATTTGGTGGAGATAATTCACAATAATGAGAAGACACTGAATAACTTAGCAAAGAATTTTGGGTCCTCCTCACAATCCATTATTGAGTTGGACAAGGAAGTATCCAAATTATTGGATAAGATCAGTGTGCTACAATCTGATAATTCAAGAATGTTGAGAAGATTCTATGAGTTGAGGAGTTTGATTACTCCTAAATTGTCAATTTTGGAGAAGCATCTTGAGGACATGGAGAAAGTGAAGAAATCCTTTGATGGATCTATGCCTAATGTATTGAAGGATGCTGAGATCTGATCTTTTATAGTAAATGGTTTAATTTAGATTGGTCATGCTTGGGAGAAAACATGGAAAGCAGAGGCAAACATCTTGGAAACCTCTTTCCAAGATATATTTCATATGGTATGAATTTTGGGTGACCAATTCTAAATTTTTTATGTGTAAGTTGTATTTTTGTATATACCTTTTCCATTAATGTCAAAGGGGGAGTGATAAGTGTAAAAAATGTATAATGAAGTGATTAGAGATACATAGACAATAGTTTGGTAGTAGGAACTTAGTCATTTTTCACTAAGTGTTTCCATTAATGCCAAAGAGGGAGATTGTTGGCAAGTGAGAAATGCATGTTCCTGTATATGTTGTCATTGTTGGAAACACATATTTCTGTGATGATCTCTTGAAGTGGAAGTAAATTTTTGATAATCTTCTATGTGAAAACTATTTAAGTACATATAGTTTCTAGGATATAGTAATACTAGTTTGGTCAGCGAGCATGTGATACTTATCTTTATGGTTTATGAGTATAGAGATATATTCTTTGGGATATGATAAATCTTCTTTTGTGATCACTTAATTTTTGGCTTTGTTTGGATAGAGTTACATGTTTTTGAAGTTGTGCGAGCACATTATGCAGTGAAAATAGGGCACCTAAGTAGACACAATGATTGGGATAATAATAGAAGTTATTTTTATAATATGTTTTATGATTTATGATAGGTCATCACCTATCCTAGAATGTGAATGACTACATGATACCATTTTTCTTTTAATGAAGTGTAAAGATACATTTTGTGAAGAATTACTAAGCTAGCATGGAAATAAAGTTGTTCAGGTATTTATATGTGAATGTTTTGAGTTGCGAAGGTGTAGTAAGGAAAAATAACGAACCTATGATGACCAAGAAAAGTGGAGATTCTATTATTATTGTTGTGAGATTCAATTGGAACTAATTTGGCATAACAAATGATATTGCAATTTATTTTTTTATTGTATAACTCTTTTGTAATACTGGATAGTGACTCCTTTGTATAAGCAGTGAGCTCAATTTTGTATTCACCCTTAATAGGGTTTGTCCTCTAACAAGGACATGTACTATTGTAATATTCTTCTCCTAATAGGGAAAGGTCTCCTAATGTGGACACAATACTTTTAGTGAATCATTTGTGGGTACCATCCCTATTGGGGTTTTCCCTTGACTAGGGTTTCCTTGAGAATAAATCATGGTGTTATGAGTTATTTACTTTATGTGTATGTTCTTCTTATTTCATTTATTGAATGATTAAGTTTGAATTGGTTTATAAAGAAGAAAAGTGTTGCAATACTAATTCACACCATCCTCTCAGTATTGCTTGATCCTAACATTTTCCTTGAGAACAAAACTCTATGTGATATGGTGTTTTTGACTATCTTGTTCATCTTGTTTAGCACTGTTATATTCTTAATTAAATGTTCTGGTTCAGAAGTTTAAAATTTACAATTATTATACACAATTGATTCACCCCCCTCTTTGTTGTGTGTTGCGGCTTTCTATTCTTATAAATTGGTATTAGATTTTTTGATCCTCTTGGAGAAAGATTAATCTCTTGAGGAGATCCATAATGGAAATCTATAGGAAGGACAATCCTAAATTTTATGGATAAAATGTTGATAGCTAGAAAAAAAAAAGAAAATAATTTGATCTTCTTGGAAATTGAATACTGGTTGATTACAAATAAAAAATAAGATGTCAAGACTGAGGATGAATTAGAAAACACTATAGAGGATTAAATGAAGAGATTGTTTGAATTATTTTCATTCAATAGTTTTGTCATTGCTGTCAACATATATTCAATTATGAAGACTAGGAATTACTAGACAATATAGAGAGGTAGATTGTAGAGAGTGGTGTATGCGTGCTTGGAAAATGTCAAAGGACATCATAGAGAAGATACATTGTGATCATAGCATGTTCATGAGATTGTTGATGTCATATATGATGTGTTTTATAGGGTGGAAGTACATGGGAGCCAACTTGGAAGAGTAACATGTAGATGATTGAATTGTGATTGGATTATTGATGGAGCCAACCTAAGGTGAATTATGATTATTGTAACATGGCCAGGGATGACTTGTGTGTCATCGCCTTGGATAATGTAATTTTTTTTTATGTAAAAAGATCCAATAATGGCCCTATACAAGTTGAATGTACTCCACTTATAGTCTTGTAAACAAGATTGAGACCAAGATGGCCCTAGAAGCACCCAATCAAGTGTAGTCTCTCTTAGCAAGATTGAGGCAACTAGGCCCTACACATGAAGAAGCATTGGAAGTAGAAAATATCCAAGTCTTCCCTCTCTTTGGATTGAAGTAAGATTTTTACTATAGTGGGATGGAGTAGCCGAGTTCACTTGTTCCCCACTTGGTTCGTTCCCAAAATATTTCTCTCTTGGCAGACCCTCTAAAGGTAAATGCAAGAAAAGTAAATGGATAGCTAATGAAGGTCTAGATTTCTAATTTTCCACAAGGAAAAGAGCATACTCTCCTACTCCATAGTGTCTCCCAAACAAATCAAGCACATGTTCATTTACCAAAAGAAAACTAATTAAGTTATGTTCCTATAAAAGATGATTAATGCTAACAAAGTCACACAAGTTTATTTGTATCTCCAAGGCAACCTACAAAACCATAATGTTAGTAGTCTTAGCAATGCGATTTATTCGGCAAGTGAATCCTACCAAACTGCAAGTTAGGGAACACGAGCATGCAAATGAAATCAACAACCTTCAAAAAAAACTTGTTAGGAGATAGGAAATATCAAAGACTTGTAAGAAATTCCAATCTTGCATTGAATAATGTGCAAACAAAGTGCAAGCTCATCACAATATTTTTTTCTTTTGACCTAGTCAACAAGATCTGATTTTTTTTTCTATAATTTTGGCCCCAAAAATAGAAATTCAAAGAAGAGACCCCTGTTAAAAATCTGAGATATTTCCACAAATGTAAATATTTCAGAAATATCCCTTAATTTGTGCCCTAAAGACCTATTTTACCAAAACATATCAGTTTTCATAAGTTGACTAGCAAATAAATGTTGGAAATGGCTAGCAAGTAACTTGGGTTGGTCATCTGCCTTCCCGAATTCTCTTCTAACAATGCTACAAGCATGGCCAACCTTAAAAAAAGATAGCATTTATTCAAACTCTAGAATATCTAAGTGTCAGGGGACTAATTTGATTATGAGCCACTGGGACGGGAAAATGTGAGGTAAATGGATAGGTCTCTCTCTTTCCCCTTTTATAGGGTCTAGGAATAATATCACAACATCCAAAAGAGATGAGTGCAAATGGAGACCACACCTCGAGAGGCAACCCAGGGA
Organism: Chamaecyparis obtusa; assembly: GCA_027943335.1. Classification (NCBI taxonomy): domain Eukaryota; kingdom Viridiplantae; phylum Streptophyta; class Pinopsida; order Cupressales; family Cupressaceae; genus Chamaecyparis; species Chamaecyparis obtusa. The sequence continues at coordinate 33,302 of BSBK01011324.1, read as the reverse complement.
TCACAGGTATTGGTTGTAGCATACATAATGAGGAAGGAAAGGAAATTGCTACTATAGCTGAGCCCATAGGGATAGAAACCAATAATTAGGTAGAACTCTTCTCATTGGTCCAAGGTCTTAATAAATGTGCTTCATTGGGACTTCAATTCCTAGAAATAGAAGGGGACTCAACAATAATCATCAATGCGCTAAGGAAAGGAAAAATTCCCAATTGGAGACTGAATTCAATTTTATTTCAAGCATTAACCCTTTGCGGGTCTTTTAAGGAAATTTCCATCAACCATATTTATAGAGAAGGGAATAGGCGAGCTGACAAATTGGCTAACCTAGGGGCTGATAAGGATGCTACCTTTAACTCAAACCCAACCCTCCCCTCTCCTCAACATGTTCTTTAGAATCCCAAAGGAGGCCTTTCAGGATACTTCTCCATGCTTTTAATTACATGGCTTTTAGCAACCCTCACTAACTTAGAGCTATAGTATGGGACTAAATCAAGTTTAACTTAATAATAGAGGAAGGCTAAAAATTTATAAAACCTAAAGAGTTATAAAACCTATACCCTTTTATCAGCACTCCCCTTGTATCCCAAGATTTTTATTAAGGAAAATCTTTGAGTAACATGACACACTTGAGATCATTACATAAGCAAGTGGCATTTAGTGACACAAAGGTACCCAACTAGATGCCGTTGTGTGTGTGAAAATTGTACCTGATCTATAGACACAACACTTCAGTAAAACATTAGAGGTTAGCAAAAATCAAAATCGTGCAAAATTGAAATCTAATTTAACCAAGTGATTTACTGCCTTCTAGTAGGTGCGAGATTGATGTTCTTAGATTGTAATCAAGATCAGTGACCTAGACGACACCTAAATGAAGGATTTGAATGCAATTGATCTAGATATGAATTGAATGCAATTAATCTATTTTTTTTAATTTTAGATGCAATAAGAATGATAAAAACTTGATATGAATCTAATCTATATGAAATTGATATGCTAAAATGATCTAACAATGATATGAAAAAGAATCTAAATGAATGTAAAAAAAAACAAATTGATCTCACAATGGCCTTGATTCGCAATAAGCTTTGATTCTCCAAATTCCAATTCTTCAAAATAGTTGTGCAATTCGTAGACGACTTTGGCAAAGTAAGCTTGCAAAATTATGAGATGAATTATGAAGAGCTGAGCCTTGATTTTATAGAAATTTAGGGCTTTGGAGGTGCATGAAAAAAAGCCATAAATCACTCAAATAACTCAGGTTGATTTTTGAGTTATTTTTAAATAAAGGATATTTAACTCACAAAAACATGCAAAAGCAAAGTTTAACTCAAAATAGAGTTTAGCTTTAATTGATAATTGATAGTTGTTTGCTTTTGTGATTGTGCATATTTTATTTATGAATTAATTTAATAATAAAGTGATTTATTCTCAACTTAACTGATTTTAAAATTAAAACAATTGATTTATGGGTTAATCAATTATTTTTTCAAACTTTTATTCCAAAAATAATAATATTAAAAATTGACAACTTGTTTTAATTAATTAAATAAGAATTTAATCAATTAATGATAAGAATTTTGATTTATTGTCAAATTTAAATAATAATATTTAGGAATAAATAGAATTAAATTCAATTAAATAATTAAGTGGCAAAATTAAATCTAATTAATTAAATATTGAGAATATTCAATTAATCAAACTTTAGGATAAATGTGATTTATCACCAAATAATCATTAAATTAAAGATAATTAGATAAATTAGGAATATTACTAGGAATATTCCCTGATGTAGAATTTATGATAATCAATTAGGATTCGATGATATTTAGATGTGCCTTAGGTTAGGACTTCGATGTCGATTTTGTTTGATATGTTGATATAGAAGATTAATGAACTTATAGCCCATTTTTGGGGTATTACATTTTGCCCCTCTTTGAATTACTGTGTGAAGCGTAGTGGTTCAAAGACAGTCTGTGTTTGATAGAGATATGAAACTGATTTGAATTTGATAATTGATATGAGACAGAAGCTGATTGAAAGATTCAAAGATATTAGGTCCTGAATGATCAAAGATAATGTTCACTATAGCAGCGATGAATTGATGATTGTGAAAAAGTGTCAAAACGCTTGATTCTGAACCTTATGATTGCGAAGAAGTGAGTGATCGGTTCTAGACTTGATTGTCTTAGCAGAACTAGCAGGTATCACATCCGAACCCTTCAATTGCCGAAGAACCAAGGAAAGAACACTATGATCCGATGGTTGCAAAAACTGATACAATTTACAAGATTAGGAGAATACCAGATTGATATGGATCTTGATGAATCTGATATGCCCCAAGTGATGATAGATTTGCCCCGAGCGATGAGGTCTTTTGATGAATCAGTAACTAGACATGGTTGTTGTCTTGATTACTAAGGAAATATATGATTTCAAAATTTAGATATGATTTCAAATTAGATTATAGACTTTGAATGATATGCAATACCATGCCCCCTTCGGGATTAAAATTGAAATCTGACAAGAGAAGTCAGTGCTAAAGTTTAGAAGCATGTTAATTGATTTGAGAAGTGGTTATACATGTCCGAGAATGTGTTCTGCATCATTTAGAGGTCCTAGAGACCATGTTTGATGAGGTTTGACCATGAGTTGACCATGGTTGACCAAGTTGAAATTTTGATAGTTTGATGTAAGATAATCAGTTAAGTTGAATACTAGATTTTTGCTATGATTGAAGGTTGATTATGCAAGTAGTTGATGATATAAATGATCACAGATTTCAATTTTGATCCCGAAAAAGGATTCTACTTGCTGCTTCATTGGAGGAACCTTCATGTAAGATTTAGCTCTTGTTAGATTGGAAGAGGTGATTGAAGAATCTTTTAAGTGTTCAAGCAATTTGTGAGATCATGCAAAGTGCAAAAATGCAAAGAAACATGTAGGATGATAATGCAACCCTAGGACCTAGGACCTACTCACTGATCATGTGTCGATTTGTTATCATCATTGAACTTTTAAGTAATCGGATAAATCAATACAATGCCCACTAGCTATGAAACCATAGGCATATGAATATCGATTTGTATGCGCAAGAATCAATACAACACCCACTGGTCAACAACCATGGATATATGAATATTGATTTTATTTTCAGAATGTCAGATTAGATATAAGCACCAAGGCATAAACGCCAGGATGACCTGAATATCATGTCCATTTTGATATAGCAATTTGTATAAGCATCAAAACATAAATGTCATGATGACCTAAATACACCTTGCATTGTAAACACATCAAACAGTTAAGAGATCATTCTAAGTCTAGAGTGAATTACCCGTAGTGACCCTTTATCATTCACATCCTTAGGTAAGATCACGTTTCACAGTAGGAGAAAGAATTCACTCAAAAAGCTAATAGTTAGATCAAACTTCCTTGAATTTTATGGGTATCAATGGTCGAGGTACGCATGGCCATCCAATTCGAGATAGAGGCTCTTACAGTCAGACACCATTTCAATCCAGAATTTCCAAAGACGTTAGATTTTCACATAAAAGCATAAGACAAAGAAAAGATTATGCCCCTAGTCATCACTCTCTAAATCCTATAAAGGACATCATCGAAGATCTTGAAGGGACACAATATGCAAAAATCTCAATGCGAATCAGTAAGCATACAAGGAGATAAAAGCATGAAAAGCATAAATTGTTTTCAGTTTGTGTTTGATTGTTGTTGTAGATGCAAAATCCTTTCTGGAGATGAGACAGACTTGACTGACTTAAATGGAGCTTCAAAGGAATCTGACTAGATATGATACGTCTAAGATATACTGGAGGCCATAGGATATAACATTGATTACCCCCAAGTGTTAAGCGTTGATAGGATACAGACGCTTGAGCTGAGTGGTGTACAAATTGACTTATTGAAAATTGGAAATGCAGAAACAAACTGGGAGATATGTACAAACTAAAGCAAGACTGAAAGCTAAGAAAGACCAAGATTGCGTTGATAGATGGAGCATTTTGAAACAAGTGGCACCCGTTTGCCGGGTTTTCACCATCTTGGCAGGGATTCTATTTTTGCTACCAAGGCGCCTGTTTCCAGGTTTTCACCAAGGCACTTTTTCTTTTTCTCATTTTTTTGTATTTTTCATTTTTTCTATTTTTTTGTACTTTTGATATTTTTTGATTTTTTTGTGAATCATCAAGGTGCCTATTGCTAGGTTTTCACCAAGATGTTCATTTTTTCAAGACATTTTCTAAATTTTAAGATTTTTTCAGGACATTTTACCATAGACTGAATGCTTTAGGCGTAGAATTTCTTTAGATGGAGAATGTTGATTGGTTCTCAGAGCTATTCTCCTTTAGTCGTTGAGAGTTGATAGGCACCAGAGCCAAAAGTAGCAGTGATCACAAAGGGACCCAGCCAATTGGGTTCAAACTTTTCCTTGCGTTCTCGATGGGATTGATTTTTATGATTTTCTCTCAAGACTAGATCACCAACCTAAAATTCTCTATGTCTAACTTTCTTGTTGTAGCCTCTAGACATTCTCTTCTAATATACTCTGAGATGATCATACGTTGCTTGTCTACGCTCATCTAGTAGTTCAAGTTCTTGCAACCTAGACACTCTGTAGTCATCATCAGTTACTAGACCATGCATTCTGATTCTTAGTGATGGAATTTTGACCTTAATAGGTAGTACTGCTTCAGACCCATAAACTAAAGTGAAAGGTGTAGCCCTAGTAGGTGTTCTGATACTTGTTCTGTAGGCCCATAGAGTTGGATTAATCATGAGGTGCTAGTCTCTACCAGTTTTGTTTACTATTGTGTGCAAGATCTTCAATAGATTTTTGTTGGAAGCCTCTGCCTTGGCATTCCCTTGTGGATAGTAGATAGAAGACCAATGTTGGGTGATCTTGAATTTGGCACATAAATCATCTAGGTCTTTGTTCTTGAATTGCCCGCCATTATCTGTGATTATGGAATGAGGGATCCCATATTTGCATATGATATAGTTCAAGATGAACATCGATATTTGCTTTCTAGTTGCTTGTGTCAAAGGGACCTTTTCTACCCTTTTTGTAAAATAATCTGTGGCTGTGATTATATGGGTATGTCTGTTAGAAGAATGAGGATGAATCATTCCGATAAGATCAAATGCCCATTGATGGGAAGGCCATTGTGTTGTAAAGGGGATTAGATCCCTCCCTGGAGCATGAATTAAGTTTCCATGCACTTGACACTTTTGACAATTCTTAGCAAACTTGATGGCCTCTTTCTCCATTTTAGGCCAGTAGTACCCAGCCCTAATAAGTTTTCAAGCTAGTGTTAAACCATTCAAGTGTGATCCAAAAATACCATCATGGATGTCCTCTAATGCACGCTGAGACTCTTCCCATTCTAAATATCTAAGTGGCGTACCATCTAGACCTTGTTCGTATAGATTGTGACCAATGATGACATATTGGGAGGCCTTACGGATAAGGTATCTCTTTTCATGGTAGTTGAAGGTATCGGGAATGATTTGGTCTTGGAGATAGGAAAATAGGTCTTTGTATCTGGATGAATTATGACCAACAACGGTGTAGATCATGTGAGTTTCAGGGGAGTCATATGCAGGATAAGAGAGTGCTTCCACCAGGAACTCATAGCGTAGCTCATGTTTAGGCTGTTGTAATAAAGTAGATAGTGTTGCCATTGCATCAGTAGCCTTGTTCTCCATTCTAGGAATTTTCTCAAATGTGATAGATATGAAATATTTCTTAAGATCATCTACCATTCTCTTGTAAGGAATGAGCTTTTCATCTTTAGTTTGGTACACATCATTGACTTGATGAATAACAAGTTGAGAGTCTCCATGAATGTGTAGCTCTGTTACTCTCCATTCAATTTCTATTTTCATACCATTCAAAAGGGCTTCATATTCTGCAATATTGTTTGTGCAGGGGAACTTTAGTTTGAATGCTTTTGGGATGGAGTATCCTTGAGGAGTTATGAACAATATGCCTGCTCTAGATCCATTCTGTGTATAGGAGCCATGAAAGAACAATTGCCATTCTCTAGAAGATAGGTGCATAATAGAGGAGTTTGGAAATTCCATTTGCATTGGTGTGTCATCAAACATGGGTGCATTTGCTAGTTGATCAACAATAACTTGACCTTTTATAGCTTTTCTTTCAACATATTCAATGTCAAATTTGCTTAGAAGCATGACCCATTTAGCCAGTCTACCTGTGAGGGCAGCCTTGCTTAGTAGGTATTTTAGTGGATCAATTTTTGCTACTAGATGCGTGGTATGAGCTAACATATAGTGTCTTAGTTTCTATGATGCAAAGATCACAGTGAGACAAGCTTTCTCAATCATAGAATAGTTCTTTTCATATGCCACCAATGTTCTACTTATATAATAAATGGCTCTTTCCTTTTTGTCTTCATCATGTTGTGCTAGCAATGCCCCCAGTGATGTGGCTGTTGCGGAGACATATAAGATCAATGGATTCCCATGAATAGGAGGCATCAAGATAGGAGGATTTGATAGATACTTCTTAATATGGTTAAAGTTGTTCTCACATTCTTCATTCCATGCAAAGGTTACACCTTTATGTAATGTTTTTGTAAAAGGTTGTGATATATCAGTAAGTTGTGATATGAATCTTCTGATAGATTGAACTCTTCCTTTCAATGTCCTCATCTGACTGATATTCTTAGGAGGTTGCATCTCCATTATAGCCTTTACTTTAGCTGGATCAACTTCAATGCCCTTTTTTGAAACTATGTATTCTAAGAGCTTTCCAGAAGTGACACCAAAATCACACCTCTTAGGATTTAGTCGGAGACTAAACTTTTCCATTCTGTCTAGGATCATGCTCAAGTCCTTTAGATGTTCAGTTCTAATCATAGATTTTGCTAAAGTATCATTAACATAATCTTCCATAGCTCGATGCATCATGTCATGGAAAATAGATGTCATGGCTCTTTGATATGTAGCACTAGCATTTTTAAGCCCAAATGGCATGACATTCCAACAGAAGGTGCCCCATGCACATGTGAAAGCAGTTTTCTCTTGATCTTCTGGAGCAATTTTGATTTGATTATATCCAGAGAAACCATCCATTAAGGAATACATCTCAAAACCCGCAGTCATGTCCACTATCATATCAATGTTAGGCAGTGGAAAATCATCCTTAGGGCATGCTCTATTCACATCTCTAAAGTCTGTGCACACTCTGATTGAGCCATCTGGTTTAGAAATAGGTACAATATTAGAGATCCACTCTGCATAGTCAATAACTCAGATGAATCCGGCGTTTAGGAGCTTCTCTAATTTAGCTTTTACCAAGAGTGCAACATGAGGATGCATCTTTCTTAATTTTTTCTTGACAGGTTTGACATTTGGAGCGATAGATAAATGATGCATTATGAGATTAGGATCCAATCCTGGCATATCTGAATATTTCCATGCAAAGTTGATCTTCTTCTTTGTTAGGAATGTTGTAAATTGTTTCTTTTCTTCGTTGGATAATGATTTTACTACATGTACCAATTGTGGTTCCTCCATTGTACCCAAATTGATGGATTGGGTGGGCTCAATTAGAACTAGAGATCTATCCTGTAAATGACTTGGAAGGACATCAAATATCTCATCCTTAGGCGCCTTAGAGAGGTTTTCACCTTTAGATACATCTTTTATTTTTACTTTTGTAGGTTTTGAGACTACCACAAAGTGGTTTTCACCCTTAGAACTCTTTTTATTTTTCTTTTTATTCTTTTTTTTCTAACTAAGATATTTGATGTCCAACTCGGTCATGCTGACGCTCGGTTCACTGATGGAAGTCCTCATAGGCTCAATTGCATTGAGGTAACAAGAAAGGGCATAGTCATTTGGGAAGGTATAAATACCATGGCTCGGATTTGTGGAGGTTTGATCAATAAGTTTTGGATATTGGATAGTCAAACTAGGGAAAGATTGGGAGATAGTGTTTATGGATATGGATCTATCATCATTGGTCCTAACCCGACGCTCAAGTTCAAAGGCAATATTACAACTTAAGACATTCAATTCATGAATAGGCTCAATGTCATCATGGGAGTTCAATTCAGCCATAGGTGGATCAGACTCAATAGGTTCATCATTTCACTCTAGACTCACATTGGGATTAGGTACATATTGGTGAATAACATCAACATGTTTCTCTATAATAAGCTCATCTTCATCTGGTTCTGGAATGGCTCCCCATTCATAGTCATTTGATTCAGCTTCTGATTCAGGATCTCTAGAAATCTTAGAACATGAGTAAAGTCGGGGTGAATACCCCAAGAAGGGTTACCCTCGGATTCTGATTTGAATTCATACTCTTGGGAATCTGTCTCAGAATCACTACCACTTCCCTCTTCTTGATTGTTTTTGAGATTAGCTAGTTCTTGTGTTGCAACTATCTCCTGATTGATAGTAGGTTCTTGTGTTTCTACTACATTAATTCTTTTGATTAGATCATCTTTATCATCAAGAAGGTCTTTGATTTCCTTAGGCAATTTTTCATAGGGGATAAGTTCTGAGCTATCTGAATCACTATTTGATCATTCTATTTCTTCTTTCTTAAGAAGAGGTTCTCTTGGTGCGATCTGCTCTATGACATGGGAACAATTACCTTTGAGGTGATATGGTTTCTTCTTAAATCCTAAGCCAACTTTGTTTTTATTTTCTTTGCCAGTATGTGGGAGAGGTGCCTCAAGACCTTTTCCTCTGATTCCTAGAGGTCCTTTACCTGAATATCCCATCTTAGCTATTAATTTATCTCATGGACCATATGACTTGGAAGGGAGTTTGGATATTGCAGAGTCACCAGTTTGAACAACTTGAGATTCAGGTTCATCTTTGTATAGCCATGATAGCACAACTTCATCCTCTTCAAATTCTTTCTTGGATACTTGTTCTGCTATAAAATTCTTTTTATATGCTTCAAGAGGTTCTTTAGAGTCTAGTTTGGATTGTTTCAAAGATTGCCCATAAGACTTAGGCGAGATAGGGAGAGATGTCAAAGATAAGACTGGCTCGATAGTATATTCTCCCATACTATTTTCTTTGATATTAACCTCTTTTGCAAGATCTTCCATTTTACATGTGGATGCTTCTTTAGTTGGTTTAATGGAAGATTCTCTGTTATTAGGTACAAGCTTATCTGCACTTTCCTTCAAGGTGTTGCAAGTTGTATTTAGATCTGCGGGGATAGTAACCTCTACTCCTTCATAAGAAAACTTCAAACATTGATGGTATGTAGAAGGAATAGCTTGCATTTCATGTATCCATGGTCTCCCTAGAAGGATGTTATAGGCCAAAGGTAGATCAAGCACTTGACAGATGGTATCTTTGATAACTGGACCCACTCTAATAGGTAAGATAATGGTGCCTTTAGAAGATCTTTCTTGTTCATCATAGGCCTTGATAGTTATTTTCTTTCTAGGATCAATAGCCAATTCTAAAAATCCCAATTGTGTGATCAAGCTATAAGAACAAATGTTTAGGCCAGTGCCCCCATCTATCAACACATGTTTGAATCTATGGTTTTGGATCAAGACTTCTATATGAAAAGGCTGATTATGCGGGTGACTCAAGGAGTTGTCATCTTCCTCTGAAAAGGAGATATATTGTGGAGATGTAAGATGTCCAACCATAGTCTGGAACCTTTCTAAATCAAGGTCATCAGGAACATTGGAACCGAGCAAAGATTTATCGAGAATGGCTCTATGAGCTGGAGATATTTGAAGCAACTCAAATATAGAGATTTTTGCATTAGTGTGTTGGATTTGTTGAACAATGCTATAAGATGTAGGTCTTGTATCTTTAGAATTGGAAGATTTGGAAGCAGCCTTTTGTTTAGAAGCAGATGAAAGATTGAAGGGCAGCTTAGGGACATTTAATGAATCCAAGATTTGTCCTTTCAGATGTGCTTGGGCTTGTGATCGAGTAACTGCATTAGCTGAGGAATGATCTTTGTCTCTTTGTACAATTGTGATGACATTGCAACTTTCAGAGAGACATGGTTCAACCATATTGATGACAACATTATTTCCAGGGTAGGCATAGTTGACTTTTGCCCCCATATTAGGCTGAGCAGTTGAAACTTCTTGACCATGTTTCAAAAATGGTTCTGTGAATGCTGTATGATCATTATTGCTTTGGGGATTGTCAATTGTGATGTCTCCACTATTGATCAGATCTTGAATGGTATGCTTCAAGTGGTAGCAATTATTAGTTTTGTGACCTTTAGTCTGATGGAAATCACAAAATTTGTTTCCTCTCCACCATTTCGGTTTGGGGTCCTGATCATTTGGTCAGATTGGTGGTAAAGAGATGATGTTATCAGCCAGTAGAGTTTTCATAGCTGATTCTAAAGACTCTCCTAGAGGAGTAAACTTTCGATGTTTATCCCATCTTTTGTATTCTGGCTTCTTTTGAGATGGTTTAGAAGACTTTTTCTCTGAAGCTTTAATGGCTTGAGTGCCAAGAGTGAGATTGTAGGCTGGTGCCTTTGATGGGGCATGAACAGTGTCAACAACACCATTTGTGATGATGCCTTTGTTCTTGTTCCAATTTTTGTTCTTGTCTTTAGAACTGGATCCTGATTCGTACTTGTCTTTTTGAAGTGTGATTTCTCCTTTTTTCACAAGCACTTTTTTTTATTTTGATAGCATTATCCACCATCTTATCAAAAGATGTATGATCTTGCATTTGTAGAGGATAATTGATTTTTGGAAGGTTGTTGATGAAGATTTCCAATTTTTCTATTTCTGGAATAGGTCTGGCATATAGAGAGAACTTCTTCCTCCATCTCTTGAGAAATGTTAGGAATGGTTCCCCTGGATATTGCTTGAGATTACAGATATCAATCATGGTGACTGGATGTTGAATATTGTTGATAAAATAATTTGATCAACTCCTCAAAAGTTTTGATAGTAGAAGGCAGTCTAGAGAACCAATGGATGGCTACTCCCCCTAGAGATCGAGGGAAGAGACGCATCAGATAGGTTGGTTCGTGCATGAAATCCATTGATTGTGTACAGAATTCTCTGACATGATCTTGAGGATCTGAGTGTCCATCATACTTATCATACTTTGGCATCTCCACTCTTTTTGGAAAGGGTGGCATGTACAAGTCTTTGTCAAATGGAAAAGGACATAGAGCCTCCATGGAGAACTCTTTGGACTCCTTCTCTTTTTTAAGTTGATTCAGTTTGACTTGTAAAGCATGTATTTGTTTCATCATAGCTGTGAGTGGAGTTTCTTCCTCATGTGTGATGATAGCTTCAACATTAAAATTAGGAGGAAGCTTAGCTCCTTGATGAGCTAATTGTAAAAAGCATTCTTCTCTATCTTCTTTCAAGAAATGCTTCATCATTCGTTTGAAGTTATCGTCATTTTGATATTGAGAAATTTCTGCAGGTGTGGGTTCCTGATCTATACCATGTTGAGATTGAGCTCTTTGAGAGCCAAAGTTTGTCCCTGCTTGAGACATGGTAGGAGTTTGTGGACTCCCTGGATTAGATTGCTGAGGGGTATGTTGAGTACCTCCGTGAGTTGATGGAGGAGGTATGTAACTAGATTTCAATTGATAGTTGCCAAGACTGTCGTCCTCATAAAGACCAGAATTGATGAGTTGCTCAAGAGTCAGAGTTTGGATAGTGGTGATAGATTTATTGTGAGAGGAAGCTCTAGTCTCCACCATCAACTTTGAGTGAAACAAAAGAATAAGATTCAGATAACTGAAGAATGAATTGAATCAAGATGATCAGATGATGCAACCTTGTCAAGGTTTGATTGATTTGAAGATTCGATTAGACGTGGATGAAGGATACTGTGCCTTGGATGTATGGGTAGGTTCCCAAAAGATAGCAGACAAGTTATCACAACACTTAGTCATTTTGATGATTGATTTGATTGAAGATTGATAATTATGACAAGGTTTTGACATGAGATGATAAAGACTCAAATCGATTAAACAGAAGGCTGAATCGGATTCAATAGGCCACTTTAGGAAAATGATTGGATTCTCAATAGCTACTACTCTATTCTTGACATGGTGATTTGATCGATAGATTTTGAAATAGGCTGAAAAGGCTAAGTATCCGGCAATTCTGACAATTTTCTGACAACTTGTCAAAATTTTCCCAAACGACACTCTGCAGACTCATACGATAGATCGGCAGTAATGAAATGACACTTTGAGAAAACTCGTATGACGTTCTGACCTCCTGAGATGACTTTTGACTCCAGAAAAGAATTTCACTTCAAATTTTGCAAATTTAGGATTTTCAGTTTCACCTTGTTTGCAAATTGTACTGTCCAGATTTGAGGATTGTAACAGATTTGTTCATTTTCAATAACCAGATAGATAAACAAGCACGCAAAACAACAAGCTAGTGATTTCAAGCATGTCTAAAAATAATGAACAAGGGAAAAAGCAACCTTGCGCATGAACAATCAAGTGATTTTATTTATTCTAATCCTCAGAAGTGCTAATTGTGTATGTTCCAAAATGTTTTGCAATAACGCACATATACCCTAGAAAATGAAAATTTGGCCTCGCTAGGGTTTTTAGTAATGGTTTGAATCTGCAACTTTTATGATCCAAAGGGGTGAACTCCAATCCCGGTGCACCAGGGTTTTGACACAGTCCGAGAACTTAATCTTCAGGAGCTACTAGGGAGATCTGACAACCCAACAATGAACCACACCTGTGAAGATTTCTTCCACAAAGACATTTATATAGCGGCTATCACTACCATGATGAAAATGGCTATTACTGCTTGAGGTTCCATCAATGCAATTTGCCCTATGAAGGGATTATTCGCTACGGTTAACCCTCTCTAAAGATGACCCACAATAGTATACCACAAGGGGACTTGGCTCCAGATCGAAGGTTTTTGACACCTTTTCACTTTTAACCCAAACAAAGCAGGCAGATAAATCCGACACGCTAAGACAAAGTTTTGCTTCACCAAGGTCTGTGATGTCAACTCCACGTGATCTATCAACCTCTCTGGGGAGAGAATGTATCGATCAATAAGAGAAGATGCACTAACCAATTTTGATTCACCAAAGCTCGTGATGTCAACCCCACGTGATCTATCAACCTCTCCAGGGAGAGAATGTATCGATCAATAAGAGAAGATGCACTAACCAAGTTGAATGTGAAATACACTAAGTATCCTCCCTACCTACAAGGATTCTATCATCAAGAAGGATTTCGCTGGGAATCCAATCTCTCAAGAATCATGAATAGTGTTCATAGGGCCTAATTACTATGTGAGCACAGATGTATGTTTCCAAAAGCAAATCTACCAAAAGTACCCAAAAACCAGAAAGAGGAACACTTAACACTTAAAGAGAATATGAGATGATCCACAAGGTGGAACACTTAACACCTCACACAAGCTGAAAATGAGTCCCCAACTTAGAAAACAAGTGAGTTCCTAAAAGCACAAATGGGTTACCAGGTGGAACACTTAACGGTTCTGTCCTGTTGACCCCTCCCCTTTAATGTGGCACTGACCTTGCAACCATGGGGTGGAATGAGGGGTCGGCGGATTAGCGAGTCCAATAACCCAAGATAGGAATCAAGATCAATCACAAGTATCTAAGACTACTTAATGAATCCTTAAGGGGTCACAACCTATTATCAATTATGCAAGTGTGTAGAAATAGATAAAAGCATGAAAAGATGCACACAAGCCAGACACATAAGAGATTTATTTTAATTCCAAATCGAAATGTTATTAGATGAAGGAGAATACCTGGGATCCTTGCAACGTACTTAGTAGATTTTACCTAATTTTTAGCAATTCTTGTTGAGCTTTTCCATGCAAGCAAGTGACGAACTCTCCAACAAGCAAACAAGCAAACAAGATATGCAACATATATTCAACTTATAAAAACCATAGGGTTAGCTCTAAAAATCAATTATTATCAGCAATAATAACCAGTAATTAACCCAAATGACAACTCATATCATTCATTGAACCATGTAAAAAAAATAATTGCATACCTATCACAAAACTTTTTTTTTTTTTTTGTTGCATTTGACCTAGTCAACAAGATCTGATTTTTTTTTAATGATTTTGGCCACAAAAATAGAAATTCAAAATAGAGACCCCTGCTAAAAAATAGAGATCTTTCCAAAAATATAAAAATTTTAGAAAAATATCTTCATTTGTGCCCTAGAGACCCATTTTGTCCAACCTGCAAAAAACATTTCAAAGAAAAAATCCAAGCCGTTTGAGAGATAAAATTAAATCTTTGAAACTTTAGGGTTTTAACTCCCACAAAAAATCAAAACTAGCATGTAAAGGTGGGTTGCCCCATGGTGGGCACCAGAAATGTGTGTGTGAAAATTGTACCTGATCTATAGACACAACACTTCAATAAAACATTAGAGGTTAGCAAAAATTGAAATCGTGCAAAATTGAAATCTAATTTAACCAAGCGATTTACTGCCTTCTAGTAGGTGCGAGATTGATGTTCTCAGATTGTAATTGAGATCAGTGACCTAGACGACACCTAAATGATTGATTTGAATGCAATTGATCTAGATATGAATTGAATGCAATTAATCTATTTTTTTATATTTTAGATGCAATAAGAATGATAAAAACTTGATATGAATCTAATCTATATGAAATTGATATGCTAAAATGATCTAACAATGATATGAAAAAGAATCTAAATGAATGTAAAAAAAAATAAATTGATCTCACAATAGCCTTGATTCGCAATAAGCTTTGATTCTCCAAATTCCAATTCTTCAAAATAGTTGTGCAATTTGTAGACGACTTTGGCAAAGTAAGCTTGCAAAATTATGAGATGAATTATGAAGAGCTGAGCCTTGATTTTATAGAAATTCAGGGCTTTGGAGGTGCATGAAAAAAAGTCATAAATCACTCAAATAACTCAGGTTGATTTTTGAGTTATTTTTAAATAAAGGATATTTAACTCATAAAAACATGCAAAACTAGAGTTTAACTCAAAATAGAGTTTAGCTTTAATTGATAATTGATAGTTGTTTGCTTTTGTGATTGTGCATGTTTTATTTATGAATTAATTTAATAATAAAGTGATTTATTCTCAACTTAACTGATTTTAAAATTAAAACAATTGATTTATGGGTTAATCAATTATTTTTTCAAACTTTTATTCCAAAAATAATAATATTAAAAATTGACAACTTGTTTTAATTAATTAAATAAGAATTTAATCAATTAATGATAAGAATTTTGATTTATTGTCAAATTTAAATAATAATATTTAGGAATAAATAAAATTAAATTCAATTAAATAATTAAGTGGCAGAATTAAATCTAATTAATTAAATATTGAGAATATTCAATTAATCAAACTTTAGGATAAATGTGATTTATCACCAAATAATCATTAAATTAAAGATAATTAGATAAATTAGGAATATTACTAGGAATATTCCCTCATGCAGAATTTATGATAATCAATTAGGATTCGATGATATTTAGATGTGCCTTAGGTTAGGACTTTGATGTCGATTTTGTTCAATATGTTGATATAGAAGATTAATGAACTTATAGCCCATTTTTGGGGTATTACAGCCGTCATCCCAAGTAGGGATTCCTCACTAATTATTAGGTATTATTATGCCTTCATCACTCCCTTCTAGCTCATAGATCTAAGCTCTATTTTCGCATTCAGATTAATATGGGAGACAACTATCTTAAAATGGCAAGTACACATTAATTATATCAGTAATTGCACTCTCACACGATCTCTCTCTCTCT
>BSBK01011324.1:0-10000 GCA_027943335.1 Chamaecyparis obtusa | reverse complement strand
ATAAGTCATATACTTCATTAAATATATCTTTGATTTCATGAAGAACTTGTTTTTGCTGATGCTCTCGACGAAGTTCTGCTTGCCTGCTTTTTCTTGTCAACAAATCTTTCATTATTTGTAGTTGCTCAAAGGAAAGATTATTTGTATCCCATTTAGGAATAACAATTTCTTCATCAATTGTGACCTCATCTTTCTCCTTTTTTCCTCTCGGTGGAGTGCTTCCACTTGGCATCTGTACAAGAGCGTTTATTGCCTCTTGTTCCTTTGGTACCTGTTCTTCAATGAGTTTTCCTTTTATGTTTTCTTCTCCTTTCTCCTTCTTCATCTCCTTCCTTTCTCCTCAACAAGAGGGCTAATAGCTTGTTTATGTAATTTTCTTACTTGTTCTCCTATGTTGTTTACTTCCTTAGGAGGACTTTGAATGTTGTCTGCTGCTTTAACTTTTTCCTTGGCAGAGTGAGTTAGTGGTACCGACTTGATTGATTCCTCGGTAAGTCTTGTACCGACTAACTTGTCAATAGTAGCAACTCCAAGTATAGTAGGATTATCAATGAAAGATTGTGTGCTCATGATGGTGGGATAATCCTTGACTTGCAATAGTACTGTGTTACTACCTAGCAAGGGTGTTCCTGTTGCTGTTGTGTTCTTTAGATCATCCTCAGTTAAGAACAAGTTCTTAATGGGGCTCTCATTTGGTACATCAACAATGTGAACCTCAAAGTATCCTGTGATTGCACTTCCTTAGGAGTATTAGTCTCCAATTTAATTCACTTGTTGTCAGGTTCAACAATTGTTGAAGTAGAAGCATCTTTTCCTTCACTCCTTCCTTCATCCTGGTCTTCATTAGGAGCGGGTATCAAACCATACACTATCTTCCAAATTTGTAAACTTTCTTGGACAAAATCTTCAACCTTGTGTTGAAGAATGTGATAGGCTCTAATTTTAGGATCAAACTTGCCTCTATATTGCTCAATTGTCTGTTTGATGCCTGTAGGGGTGAGAGTGGATTCAACTTGTGCTAGTGTACTTTCCTTGATTTGCTTCTCTATTAGAAGGGCATACTCCCATTTCTGTGTGACCCTTCTACATAATTCCTTTGGAATTCTGTTCTCAATTTCAATTGGCAACATCTTGAAAATGCATAACATTTCAAGAATAGCATTCTCAACTTTCTCTTTATCCCTAATACTCATTTTCCCAAACTTTAATCTTTTTACCTCATCTACTGCTGTAGTTTTAGTAAGGCTTAAGACATAATTCATTAGCAGTGAGTTGATGTGCACCTTTTTGTGTAGCCTTCCCCTTTATTGCTTCATCACTTTCTATTTCTTCATCATCTTCTGTTAGAACAAGTTTCCTTCTCGGTTTCTTCATGACTTTGGTTGGCACTGCCGTGGGTTGAGAAGATTTTTGCTTTGCACATGGAGGAGTCTTCTTTGGAGTCACTGTAGTAGCTCTTCTGGTTCAAGGCCTTAGTGATGGTGTCACTAACACTTTTTGTTTCAACACTCTTCTCTTTGGCGGGGATTCGACAATTATGGGTTTCTTCTCTTCTTCTTCTTCTTTCTCACTACTACTAGTTGCACTCGGTTCATCTTCTCCCAATCCTTGGGTTAACTCCAATGGTGCATCCTTCTTAGATTCTTTAACATATTCTTCTAGATTTATCACTATTTTCTTTCTTTTCCTTTCAGTGGTAGCAGCTAATAATCCCGAAGAAATCTTGGATTTGGCCTCTTCAAACATTCCAAAGTAGGGTGCCTTAGTATCAATTTCCTTAGCTAGGAGGGCTGAGATTGCAGCAGTAGCTTCATCAATATTGAGTTCATAGGGTAGTGGAATCAACCATGAAACCCTAGGTAGGACTACCTGTGCATAGGTAAAGTCTATGTCTACCAGAAAACATATATCTTTTCTGTACTTCTCAATTAAAGATACAAGGATTCTAGTCCTATTTCTCATCTTCTTCTTAAACTCAATGAAGTAATTATCCATAATTCCTTCAAAATCATCACCAATCTGGTTTATAAAATTATTAATTTGAACTATGATGGGCTTCTTCTTATCCCATGTGACATCACCATGTGTAGGAAAACACTTCTTAACATAAAAGAATATACAGATTAAAAAGGAACCTAACTTACACATAGAGTTCTTCGCCATCTAGATGGAGCTCAAATTCCTAGCAAGTTGAGTCAGCTAGAGCTTGGCAAGGTCATATGTGTGCCCTTTCTTAATAATCTTCCATGCCTGGTCCACTACCATACAAGGGACGCTGTCCAACTGACTGGATTGGTAAAACTTGTGCGAGATGACTCTAACAGCGAAGTTAATTTCTGAATCGGTAATGGTGGAAATTGTCATGCCACATTTGTTCCAAACTACCTGGGTGTTTTCTTGAATATCCTCTTTTCCTACACATCTCATTGTTCTCTTCCCATCAATTGTGTATCATTTCCTTTGTGATCTTCACTGGTCCATCTTCCAGCCGTAATTGCATGTCGTGCACCTTGACCCAACATGATCTTTATCAATTCAATTTTGAAAATTTGTGGGAAATTTAGGGCATGAACTAACCCTTGGTCGGCAACAACCTTGTGCTCTAGCTTTAGCACTCCATTGATACATAATTTATCAAATGCTTCCCTGATCTCGTAATCATCGATTTCTCCAATTTTGCACATATAGCAAGACCTAACGTTGTTCATCATTAACACATTTTCTGAAGTCGTAGATAGGGCTCCGTTCAAATCTCCTTTGATCGCACTTTTGGATATTGCCTTGAATATCCTCGGTTCGCAAACCTCATTCCTTACAAGTTGTACATTGAAAACTTCCATTCCCTATTTCTTGACTAGTGTGGATGAAGACGATGCCATTTCAAACTATAATTTTCAAAAAGAAAATAGTTGCTCGATAAAGTACCTTTTTATCAATTAACCCTGCAGATGAATTTTGCTGACGACATGCTGAGAAGATTCAGAATTGCTTTGCTTGATCTGGGTTGCACAAATTCTAAATCGCTCTAAAATCTCAAATAGCTTGGTGAAATGAAATTAATGACAACTTTTCGCTTTATAGAATTCAAAAAAAATAGGATTAGGGCCTCATAAATGCTCCGTACAATTTTTTGGTGAAATATAGTTGTCTCGGCAAACTCATGTTAAACTCGGTTAAACACAAGCTCGGTCAATGTAACCGTTGCGATACAGCTCAGCATAGTGTTTCAGCAATAATAGGTGCTCAGCAAACATTATTAGCTCAGTCATGACACTAATGCTCGACATCAAAATGAAATTTTCTATTTTTGCTCAGATATGTCCTAATGCATCTTAATCTATGCAGATATGGACTTTTTCTCAATTCTATGTTAGGAACTGATGTAAAGTAAGGCTTTGCAAGAATCAGTTCCAGACATACCTTTCATGCTTAGTTGGAAGAAGTGTGATCACTTGATCCATCAGATTGGGTGACCTTAGATGTGCTTGCTTCACTTGTTGTTCCTTCTTCTTTCTTCCTCCATGACTTTTCCATTTGGTTCCTCATTTTTTCACAGATATCCTCATTCTGGTTTTTAACATTGCTCGGCATAGGTGATTTGCAATCTCTCTTTAAGTGACCGACCTTATTACATTTATAATAGACCATGCTTCCATTCATCCAGCTTTTGGATTTGCCTCTAAAATGAGTCTTCATCCAATTTACTCCAATATGTCCATACTTACCACAATAATGACAATTGTACCAAGTGTTGTAATCCCAATTGTAACTTTTACGCTGTGTGACTGGCTTTGTTTGCTCATTAGTTGACCACCTTGGTCTAGATCGGCATTCGTAAGCTTTGTGCCCGTACTTTTGACAATTGAAACAACTTCCTTGAAACTTGGGTGAGGTGGATGAAATGTTAGCTTTAGATCTACATTCATGTGCTTGATGTCCATGCTTCTTGCAGTTAAAACAATGTCCATTAAACTTAGGTTTAGAATCAGTCTTACCATGTTTGCTTCTACATATGTTGGCTGTATGTCCTGGCTTCCCACAATGATGACATGTGGGCCTTTTGTTCTTTAATTTAGCAGTCTTCTATTCTCCATCTTTTGATGACTCTCCTTCTTCAATAGATGATTGTTCATTCAGTCCAAGTCCAGATCTATCACCAGATCTCCTAGGTGACCTTAACAGTTCTTCAAAATACTTTTTAGCTTCATTAGGTTTGTTCATCCTTTCATTGATTTCTTTCTCAGTTCTCAACTCATTTTTCAGCTAATCATTTTCATGTTTTAGTTGATTGTTCTCCAAGTCTTCCTACCCAATTCTTGGTTGGCCAGGTAGTAGTTGATTTACCATATCTAGTTGATTATTAGTCAACCTTTGTCTATCACTTGTTCTTTCATCTAGCCTTATTGCAATTTGTCTTTTGTCTTCTTTAGCCATTGTTTTATCATCTTCAACTTTCTTTTTCTGCTCCACTACTTCACAGAGTCTGACAGATTGAATTTCCTATTCTCTTTTTAGAGTCTTGATTTCATCATTCAGTTATGGTATTTTTCTCCAACAGTTCTTTCATGGCTTTGTCATTTTCTATAGAATTACTAGTATCAAATAGTCTAGTGGTGTCTTCTTCCTTGTACAGTGGCTCACTTTGTTGAATAGAAATTTCTCTTCTTTGGCTCAAGGATTTCTTTAATTCCCCTCTGGCTGCTTCCAGCTGTTGTAATGCTAGTTGTACTTCAATCTTTCGATTCTCTATGATTTTTTTCCAGTTTTTAAGCTTCCATCTTAAGATCTTTTCCTCAAGTGGTTAGACTTCCTTATGAGAAACCTTTTTCTCTGATACCAATTGTTGGAAATACAAATGGGAAAGTAGTACTGAGAGGGGGGTTGAATCAGAACTTACTAACTTCTATCCTTTTAAACTGTTAGAACTTTATACATCATGTAAACAAAATTTGAACAATCTAAGTAATATATCATGTCAAGAAACATACATGAAATCACACATAACAAAATAGATTTGGTAACCCAGAAACCCTTGAAAGGTAAAACTGGGGTGGGGATGAAACCCACAAATCTTCACTACTGCAGATAATAAAGTTTTCCTATTAGGGATTACAAAATTTGATCATATCATGATCTACCTTGTGAAAGGTCTACTCTGTTAAAAGCTAAGAGACTTATTCAGTCTACCTTGTTAAAGGATTTGTAAACTTACAATAAAGTAAGCACTTGGTAAAGAGATTTAAAAAAGTCTGCTAAGACTACTTGGTTAAGAGATTTACCCTGATACACTGGTTAAAATGTCTCAGTATATGATCCTTTGGTTTGCACTGTTATACTGATTACAGATCTTCTCTTTACTGTATGATTGTGATCTCTTCTATCTGATCTTTCTTGATTCTATCCTTTCACTGCTCTGCTCGATCACTAAACTCGGTCTGAATACTTCTCCTTATCATTTCCTTATACTCACATACTCACAGTATTCATTTGATCTCAATGTCTCTATTTCTCTCTCTAATTCACACACACAGATCTCTGTTGTAGATCTTTCCTTTATATAGTAACAAAAACATTTTACCGTTACAAGATCTACGGTCCAGATATATTCCTATTGCTACCTATACTATACAATTTTCTGATTGGCTAAAGGTTATACATAGGGATCAATGATAGAAATATGGATGCGTAACCACCTCCGTGATTACCTCAATAGACAACATACAAAATATAATTATCCACAAAATAGTTTACCATTGATCATTGTGCCATTCCAAACTTGTATGTCAATTCTGGCTAACTCGGAAAAAGTTATTCCTGGCACTCAGCATAAACTGTCCTCTGCATCTACTGTACTCAACATCTGTTGAACTTCTCTATCACTCGGTAATCATTGATATATGTATACTTGGCATATTACAAACATATTGTGATTGTGACTTTACTTGGCAGTACTACTGCTCGGTAAGTATACAATACAAAACTCGACCTTTACAAAATGACCCAGTCACAGTGATGACCGATCATCCTTACCTAGATATATGACTAAGTGTAAGACATTAATAGTCAACAAAATTATAGAGATCTACAATATGTTGATATAAAGATTTATATATATATATATATATATATATATATATATATATATATATATATATATATATATCTATATCTATATCTATAGATAGATCTATCTATATAAATATATTAATAAATACATTCACATATTTTATTTATATATATTTATATGTGCATTGACTTATTCATGTATATATATTGATAGTTTCATTGTCATACTTTTAGATACATATTTCTCTGATGCCTCCTGAGTAAGTTAGCTATGAGAATCATCATTCTTACCCTATAAGGCTCACTCTGAGGAACCTTGGACATTCTGTGTACATCAATTATAGAAAATCTTGGGCGGTTGTGATTATCCTCTTAGCATTTTTTTGGTCTGTATTCATACTGTGGAAGCAGGGCTTTCAGTTCAGATGGTATCTATACAGATGGTGGGAGAAGAACTGAAGATTCAAATGGTAAGATATGTATGATTCTATGGAAATTTGCAACAGGAAAACTATAAAACTTCTGGACTACCCTTTTATAAGTCGCTTAATGCGGTAAACATGGCGGCTCTAAATACGATGGTATGATGGTTCCAAATATAGACATTGTTTTTTCATCCTAATATATGCAAGTAGTTAGTTTAAAGGACAATACACTGTGCTTTTAGATTACCCCATTAAATGGGATTTACTACCTTATGATTTTGAGCCTAATTAAGATTCTAGCTAGATAAGATTTATTCTATAGAGAATGCAGATGATTAGTTCCAATATAAGCTGTCTTATAACAAATAAAACATGGGATCTTTATCAACAGTTTTCATAAAGCAGCCAGGTTAGTTCTACATGTTATTATTCAGGACCAATATGCTTAACCGATAACATGCTCATTGTTGGTAGGCTAAGGCAAAGGTATTTTCTTTAAAAACATATTACTTTAATAAATAGCTTCTTATACTAGCACCACCTTAACAATAGTAAGAAGTTTTTTAGATGGCTTACATTAAGAACACTAACAATGATCTTGGCCAAGACTTAACAAAGTGCAGGATTTCTTGAGGAATTTACACCCAGGGAAGACAAAAGTAAGTAATCAAGATCGTTGTAAATGAAAGAATTAGGAGACGAATCTAAAATAGCAAAGCTACAATAGGAAAGGAAATCCTTATCTACATGGACTAGAAAAGTATAAGACCAAAACTTTCCTTTAAGTAAGGATTTACCAAGCTGTAAATGGTTTGTAAGGGACCTTTTTGTCTCAAGTGGTAATGTCATAACTCAACAAGTCTTTGTATCCGAGGGAATGCCCTCTTAAACTTTATGTATTAAATTTCGGACCTATGGTCCTAGGCAAGGCTGGAGGTTTTCTTAGCCTCGCTCTTTCCTACTAGTGCTTGCACTGAGTGAGGTATCTTGTACCATAAACTTCATGGGTAATACAATTTTGGCTTCGGCCTTTTACCAAAAAATAAAAAATAAAAAAAATGTATATTATATAATATTTAATATATATAGTATATAATCTAATATATATTTTTTGATATATAATATATCATATGAAGGATGGAGAAATAGGAGGGAGAAAGGGGTTGGAGAATTTAAGAGAGAGAAAGGGGAGGGAAAAGTTAAAAATCAAAATTCTGCCGGCATTTTCGGGTACCCGATTAGGCTCGGTATTGGTTTGTGCACCAAACCTACATGGTCAACTATTGAAATGTCTCAAAAATGTGTTTTTCCCCTGTTTCTCTGAGTTCTAGACTTCGACCATGTAGCTGACGACTTTTTTTTTCACCCAAATTGGATGAAACGAAAAAGGTATCTTAAGGAGATTAGCAGCTTTCTATCGATATAATTGCTGTCAAATTTTGAATTCAGTAAGTAATTATTAGTTATTTTCTAATTGAGTTACCTCTAAAGTGGTGATATATATATATATATATATATATATATATATATATATATATATATATATATATATATATATATATATATATATATATATATATATATATATATATATATATATATACTATATATAATGATTAAAAAATGACTATAACTTTCAGACGGTATAACATTTTTTAAATTTGAAAAAATGCATCACATTATATGCTTCGCCTACTATAAGGAATTTTTTTTTTTGTTTTGAATTTTGTAAAGTTTTGAATGAGTTAAGGTGGTCAGACATGGGAGGTTTTTTATTCTGAAAATGTTGTAGTAGATAATTCATAATTAATTATTTTTTTGGAATAAAATTATAAAAAAATGTGTCACATCCGGGCATGAGTCTACTAATTATATATAAAATCTTATAATAAAATATTATCATTTGATTATGATTTAGGTGGTCAGACATACACCTACTTATTATTTTTTCCTAGAAATTTTTGTATTGCTGCATTGAAATCTATACTTTTCACCAATCATAGTAACTTTTTTTCAAAAAAGGCCTAGCAGTTTAGAAACTAAATTCAATTTTCTACAGATTCTATTCTTACAACTTTTTGATATTAGGTTGATAGCTAGTTGAAATTTTCACGTCAAGTTGACTAACCTTGATTTGTTGGTTTTTTCATTGTCACTTAAGGGCATAGTTTGGCCCCTCATGATCTTGCACATACCCAAAAAATGTTTTAATTTTTTGATTATTTTTCAATGGATTTTAAGGGGAGAACACTCAAAATTCACATTTTCAGGATATGCCCACTTCAGAAATTCATAAACAATCATATCTTCATTAAACAATTATCAAAAAAATCTACTATAAACTATGTGGTGTTAGATAACTTCTTACTAGTTCATTTAAAAAAATTATAAATTTTTTTTTCAGGGGGAGCACACCGAATGCTATGTTATGTTTTTCCACAAAAAAAGGACCACTTTTTGTGCCCCCATTTTTAGGGTCTTAATCTCCACCATTTTCAAAATAAATTAGTAGTTTATAAACTATATTTGTAGTACTAAAACTCATGTTCTTATCAACTCTTAAAATTTTGAGTCTAACTATCTTAAATTTATCATTGAAGCTTAGAGTTTTCCTTTTTCAGAAAAAAAATTAAAAAAATGGCATCTTATACCCCCTTTTTGGTCCTCCATCTTTGTGCACTTACCCGATATTATTGTTGAATGTCTCCCCTATTGTAGTTTGTGGTATGATCTTGAGCTCCTTGTGATTTTGGTCCTTGTGCTAGTAGTATATTGGAGCCAATATTTCATGAGTTGATGCCTTATTTATAATTGGTTAGTTTTTATTTTCTTGAGCCTTATGGTTGTCTTTGTGAGCATGGTGGGGAGGGCTTGAGCAATATACTAGTGTTGAACAATCATATGGTGATTATCTTTACATTTATGTTCTTATGATAATGACTTGATGTAAATTGTATTCTTATATTTCTCTTGATCATGATGCATTCATGTTATTGCTTGGGTGCTTGGTTTTTCTGTAAATGGACATAAAGCATAATCATATATATTAGCTTTTATTTTATGTGTCTAGGAATCATCATGTTCTTTAATTGTCTCATTTGTGATAAATTTGGTCAAATATGGTTAAATATTCAAATATTGATTTCATTTTTATTCCCAAAATCAAGTCTCAAAGTCAGGGAGCTAGAAAAACACATGTGCTTATGCTTTAGCACATTCGCTCTCTAGTCTAAGATAAAATTGAGCCAAAAATTCATGTTTTAGTGCATGCACATGTTTTTTAGTGCATGTTCCTATTTTCTAGCCCATGTGACTATGTTTTGGTGCATGCACATATATTTTAGCACCTACACTTAAATGGGGATTTGGGGAGATTTGTTTGACTAGCTATCTCATTCTATTTGTGTTGTGAAGCTAGAAATAACAAAAAAAATTAGAAACTATTTAGGGAATATTAGGGTAAGTCTGATTGGTGTTTAAGACCTCTTAGTGCATGTCACTCCTTAATG